>JAQFYT010002482.1:0-12815 GCA_034694925.1 Ceratophysella denticulata
TCATTTGGTCGTATTTATATTGTGACAGACGGACGGAAAGTACAATCACATATAGCCCGACATAGTCGGTCTAATAATAACAAAAACAAACCCGACTATGAATTTCATCTTGTTGATGGAAATAACGAGAACTTGACGTTAAGATTAGTTTTGGGGGAATAAGGATGAGCATGAGAAATTTCCACTTGACGGAAATTAGACACAAATCTATTTTCAGTGTTTCTCTTGAGTGCTTACATTTCTCCTCTATCATATCATCTGGCTTAATGTATTTCGTATCTGGGTTGAGAAAAGTGTCTGGATCTCACTAGAGTCTGTCTGTGTACTAGCATACACTTGACATGAATTTCTAATTTATGGAACTCGGAACTGTTGACTTTGCTTTGACTTTTTTTTTCGGAAATAAGTACTGAGGGCGGCTAGATAAAGATGTGATTGTGTATTGTGTATCTGCGTTTGCTTTGCAGCTCGGCTTCGAATTTCAATTTTCTCTAACCGAATAATCACGTTACGCCACGATTATGCAAGAAACAATCATAAGGTCCCATGGGAATTACAATACTATAAAATTAGATACGGGATTCCCACGCGCTCTGCTTAGCTCAAGAAATTATCCCAGTTGCCAGCCTGTATGATCCAGTTTACCCTTGCATGTCGAATGCCAATGTTAATTTCACATACTTACCACTTACCACATACCTATGTAATAATCTAAGAATAGATTTGCATGCACTTTAGAGAATAAATAATATACCTAAACACGAACTGCTTACCAGGACAAAGTGCAGACTATAGTCACATTCTAATAGGTATATTTAAATATTCAGTATGCTTATTCTCGTGCCCTGACCCGTGTTACCTGTAACGGGAGATGATCCTGATTTTGGCAGTTTTAAAACCCCATTGTGTATTGTGTATTTAAAATTTGAACTATTAATATAACCCCATACTTTGCGTCATGAATAACTTAAATAATTTTAGTTATGCAACTGAGAACGGGTCTAAAACCTTTTATGACCATCGTGTATCGTGGCATGTCATTTTCACTTCAGTAAGTGCTCAGTGCAGGCATTCGCTGTACAAATCCTATGAATGTCTTCTGTAAATAATACATTAGTGTACCTATATAGTAGCGTTTAATATATACTAAATGCAAAAGTATTTATGACTTGTGCCTGACTGCTTGACAATGATGGAAGAGTGGAAGTTGATGTTGATGATGAGGCTCTTCTTCTGGCATGTTGTTAGTATTTCTATTCCTTGTTGTAGGCCTCCAAGCTATGAGCATTAGTGGAGTTAATAATGAGTGTGTCAATATTTGACAACATTCCACCTTGTCATAAACTTACGTGACTGACATGACGTGCTGGTACTACCAAATCCTGAGAATGGCTGTTCCTGACACAGCTTTATTTAGAATTCAGAATGCTGACTTGAACTAGAGTCGTGAAAAATAAAGTCCTGAAATCTCGTTGTTGTAATATTTAAGGTACATCTTTGGCGCCAAGAGAATTTAAATATTTATTGGGCTAAACATGTTCTGCAGGGTTTAACACGGTTTGTTCGTAATAAATATGCTATGATATTGGATGATACAGAATTCTATATTTCTTTAGATTCTACAGAGGTGAAGAACATCTACTGATTCATATTCAAGCAAACGATATAGGTAGATCACTTCTGGCGCCCAAAGATGTACCTGGTGTGGGAAGGCGTTGCATTTTTTTGAAATATTTTTTACAGAATGCAAAGCGCATGCATGACGATGTTTCTAATAATACGCCTAAAGTTCATTGTATCGAACGACACCTCCACTTACCAAACAGGATAATGGATGCTGAGGGATTATCTGAAATATGCGGAATATTCAGATTTAGATATAAATGATAGAACTATTCGGGGTTCGAGAGGAGTTTAAATTCCATTTGACTACTTGCCAGAAATATTAAGTTCAATGCTTCGTTCGATTATCTTAGAACTTAGAAGAATGTAGAGAAAATAGTTGTCTCGAACCACGAAGCTTGTTGAATTTTTTGGCTTGATGTGATGCATCTAAATCTTCGTCGCGTGTCAGCATTTTTATATTCCGTGTTATCATTATTTTATTTTTTTATTTTTTTTTTGTGTCTCCTCCAGCCTTGGAAAGAAGAATGTCGGTCAGGGCAAACCGTGAAGACCTAGTTCAGAAGGGAATCCTTCCTCCTGACACATCCAACATGTTGTCATCCATTCCTGATGTTCCGGGTTAGTTTTGCTCTGCTCTCCGTCAGCTAAAATTTTTTCTACACCTGTCGTATGCGATGCCCTGATCGCATAATATTTAAATCTAACCTAAGCAAACGTGAATATCCATGCGCTACGGTCAGAGTTAAAAATATGCGATCACGGGATAGCAAATTTGATTCTACCCTTTCACTTTTCTTCAGAAAAAAAAACATCTTGGATCATGGAAATACCCAGCACTTGACAGTCCTAATTTTTCTCCAAAGCTTTTTCCGCTGCAAATCTGTTCCGGCACACGCTTTGAATGTTGAATCTCTGTATTTTCTGGTTTTCGTAATATAGCATAGGTATGAATCTTGCCTGTTAACCTACTTCACCTCGTTTCTGTGTAACAAACGCTATGCATGATATCTGGCTGGATCTGAATACTAAAAGTTAAGATGTATTTTTGTCGCATGTGGAATGTATGACAATATTTCGTGTTTGAAAATTTGAGGTGAGGCTTTGAGTTGGCGTTAGCACTTGCCATGGAAGGAGTGTGATTTGCTTATTCGATTGTTTGCAAATGAAAATGAGAGACATGATAGTTTGATTCAATGCGTGACATCTGAGACCCCTTGGGACGTTCTGCTTAAAAGTTCCGATTTAGGATAGATAGATGGCTTAATATTCTTATCAACTATTGTTTAGATCTTCCATCAGCTCAGCTGGAAGTATTTTAGTTATAACTTTGTAGCTAGGTAACTTATTAGGTTTCCAATGATTAATTATCCACAAGTCTTCGCTTTCTCTGATGTGACAGGTTGATTAGCTGCTATGCTATACATATATTAGTTACGGTTTATATGCATTTTTATATAAAAATGAAGGGCTTTCCGGATTTGGTTTATCCTAGAGATTTCAAGTTGGTTTTAATTGTTAGGCAATAATAGAAATCCACAGTCTATTGTCTATTCAAATCCTATATTTTCAGATAATTAGATTAAGTACGATTTATAAAAAGGAAATATATGACATATCGTGGATTAACTGAACCCAAAAAGCCACATGAACCGGGAACCGGTACAAGTGCGCTGGTTCCAGTTTCCAATGCGTATTAACCGTAATAATATGCGAATGCGAGGAAAGTATGCTTGAAAGAGCGTGCATTGGTTTATCGGTTACGGTCCTTTGGCTTCAGTCTATGTTAAAATCTGCGTACTAAATATCATTGTAATGGCACTACAGGATATTATGCATTGGCGTAAAATATTCATATATTATAAAGCTTGACAGTACGACAATACCTTCCACGCGCTATTACTATCTCGGAAATCGGAACCCAATAAACTTTCAAGGGTAAAGAGAAAGAGAGAGCGAATATACATGTTTTTGTTAGTTGTATAATTGTGTGGCTATGAGCGGTCTGGAGCAGATTGGAAATGTGTAAATGAAATGAACAGATTTATGTCCCCCATGAGATTTAAATCCTGGGGAATTCTTTGAGAAGTTTTAACGGTTGCTGGGTTTGAGAATTGGCCAAGGACAACATGAAATGTGTTTTTGAGAATACAGAATAAGTAATCGCTTTTCCTGGTTCTATATACACAACAACGCTACGAAACTTTCACGGGCTTTACCACTGTACTGTTCTGGCCTACGTCCTATTTAATAGTATGAAATTCATTAACCTAATTTGTGTCATGTTTTTTCGGTTTGGTGCTTTAGTTGAAATTGATCACATCCTTCTAATCTACCACTTCCTTGCAGGACAAAACCTCTATATTTGATTAGTCCTTCTCGGTCTCTTTCCATATGGGTGCACTTCAATTAGTTTTGGTCTATGTTGTAAATGTAAATTACAGTATAGTCTATTTCCTTGTGCAACAGATGCTGTTACTTGGAACTGTGACGGTCCACGTGGAGAGAACGGAATCGGGTCCCCAATTCACTTAAATAATCAAAAAATGACAACTTTCGGGAACCAACAACACCACCATCACAACACCGGGACCCGGGTTGGGGATTACCCCGACTCGACAACCCCGTCCCCACCGAACCTCAAGAACGGATTCCTAAATTCCGGCTCCACGGTCCCTACCTCGGTCTACCAATCCAATAGTAACAATGTTGTTCCTCAGAGTCAAGCTAATTTAACTACTTTCACCTCACCCAGCACCACTTCTGCTTCTTCGAACGGTAAGTGCAATATGCTAAATTTTTGGTTGAGAGTTATCGCTTGGTTTTGCGAATAATCTGAATCTAATTAAGCGCGTCCATAACCTGGTTTGATTTGAATAAACCGTTTCAGTATTGTAACTTTGGACACTCTGAAATTGTCGCAAGCCCAATTGGTCGCAAATGCAAGTTTAGCATGGCCGAATTTGAATCCGAATCGAATATAAGACTAAAAGATGAACCTTTCATAATATGAACTGACAATCTCTGTCAATCTGTATTACATTTTTGTGAATTGAAATATCAAATTCTGTACCTCCGGTTGGTCGGAAGTCAAGATAAGTACATAGAACTAGAACTTGGCTCGAAAATGAAGTGAGATGAACATCTCCGTTGTGAGAACTTTGAGAGAATTTGACGAAGGAAAAAACTTTTCCCATGTGCCTAGTTGAGTTTCCCATTGATTGAATACTACGCAACGTACATACTGCCAAGCTGTAGAGCTGTGCTGCTCCTGTTCCGAATGGCCCAGAGCTGGGATGAAAGTAGTGCTGAGTGAAAGTCACGTTTTGGCTCTACTTTCTCCTTGCCTCACTCAATTTTGACTCTACTCAGAGTTTTGGATTTCACGTCAAGGGTCTTGTGTCAAACACACTGATCTTGAGTATGTCAGGATCCCAGGATACGCGTGTGAATGGTTGTTTATCTCGAGGTTATTTGATATGTTCACCCAGAATCAAATAATATTTATTTTTACCCAAAAAGACGGAGAAGCACAAGGCCAAAACGAAACTCGAGTACTCGAGGTGTCAGATGATGCCTGGATACGTCAAATATTAAATGCGATGGTGAAAGTTGATCTTCCGAAACAAGGATTTTTTTTATTTTTGGAATCAAATATCTCTTTTTTTACGTTAATTGAATATACCCGTCATACTACATATTAACACCTCGGATTTTTCATGCGGGTCATTCGACCAAGTTTCTTTTTCCTATTGCCATTGCCAGTGTTTTAATACGTACCAAGGGTATGCTTGGATGTTGAGTGGTGAAAGTATTTTTCTGAAGATAAGCCAACAACACGTAGATAGGGGGTATTGAGGCAAGACAAGAGTTTGTCCTCTTGCCCGTCTAGGAAATTCTCGAGAGAATTATACTTACTCACAAACCCTCACCTTCTGCGTGCCTGTGGCCTACTACCGTATTTTCGCCTACTGAAATGAACGAGGTATCTCCTGGGATTAGACGAGTCTTTGAAACAGCTTATCACCGCACCAATTTGTATGAAAGTAACTGAAAAGGAACTGTATTTCATTACAGATGGTGGACTGAATGGACCGTCGTCGTACTATCGATCAAATGAAGGTCAGTTCTATTCCCAGCATAGTGGGAGTAATGGTATGTCCAACGGTCAGGCTACCGGCGGGCAGCAGCAACAGCACTCATACCCCGTGATGGAGCTCTTTGAGCCGCCTATTTCCGTGTCCGAAATCGGTCCGATTCCTCCACCGCCGATGTTCAGCTCACCCTCTCCGCTCCCCGCACCCCGGAGCTATGCCAGTGCCCTTCCACCAGGAACCACGCATCGGGAACAGATGCAGCAGCAACGGGAACGGGAACAGAGCCTCGCCGCCGCCATTGCCATGGTCGTTCATAATGCAAGGAATGTTGATATGTATCAACTTTCACATGGTAAGCCATATGCATATTATTTACGGCAGTAAATATTATCTGCAATTTCAATGTGGCTATTTATATAATTAGTTGTGTCATGTTATGTAATGTTGAATTTTGTTAGGTTAGGTTTCAATTTTCAATGTGTTAGTTAGCGAACATATCACAGATATTGAAATTGGAAGTTCCACAAGTGATAATTTTGGAACAAATTATTATGGCAGTAGAGCATAATAAAGCAATTAGCGCAATAGATATGGATATTTTTGAGTTGGAATAGCATCTTCATTGGTTATCAACCTGTCGGTATCCGTATCCTTGACTAATGACATTGCTATGTTAAGCACGAACCATACAGCATTACTGCATTATTCCAGTCTTCAATTTACAGTTTGCTAATTGGTATAAGTGTCCGATAATTAATAGCTACACCTGATAAGATAACTCAACATAACTTGTATTTTGGAATTTGAGCAGAAGAGTTGGTGGATGGTTCAGACTCTGAGGATGAAGAAGTTCTTGAGGCGAGTATGAATTACATGAAACTTGAAGTGGATACAAATAAAGTGGAAGAAGTACCCGCCAAAGAACCGCGTTTCAATGCTCAACCGGTAAAATCCGCTCTCAAGAAAATGAGAAATGGAGGTGGGGAGAGTAGTTCAGGCCCATCAACCCCAACGCTTGAAAACAAATCACTCGGAGTCAAACATGAGCAACATTCCAAGTAAGCCTTCTCTACTATGACTTCGTACCTTTGTGGTCTGCCTGATTAAGATTAAGGTTTTTTTTCGCCAAGAAATCTCATAGCTTTTTACTATTGTATTTCCAATAATACAAACCAAACCAAACCACGTTTAGCAGCACCCACGACTCTCCGTTTAACTCTTTGCTGTACATGTCACTCCATATATCACTCTTCTATTGGTTACTCATCATAAATGATGCGGTGAGGCTCGTTTGTGGTTATAGAATTTTCCAAATATGCCGTTGCATGGTTCAACTTTCAAGTTCAGCTTAAGGTTGTGTCGAAAGTTTGAAACTCCAGCAATATGTATTAGTAAGTAAGGTCATGCTAATTCCAGCTCATTGGGACAACAGATTAACCAGTTTCGATCTTTAATAACTCTCAAAGTACACTTTTAGATAATTGGCATAAGTCATTCAACGTTGATTGGAAAGCCTAAAGCCTGCACATATGCGACCCTTGCAAGGTGTCGTTTTAACTTGAATTTGTAAACAAGTATTTAACTTATCCTTGCACTTAAAAGGTGACACGAAAATGATAATTCCAGGCAACGTGACTAATTAATAGTGTGTTTTATACTGTACATTTTATACATTAATTACCTCTGTGATAAGAGTTTCAATTGTGGAGAACAACCTTAAGCTTTTTTTTTTGTTTTATTTCATTTATTGGGAAAAACAATATTTATTTGCCTGGGCTTGGGCTTGGTTTTTTGATAGCAGCGTTGAGTTTTAGCGTTATTTATGAGCTATGAGTCTGGTTTGGTATTTTACGGTTATGATGGGAAAAGCCCACACGATGCTCGATGTTGCCTTGCACTTGCACTGTAAATTGTAATGTCATACGACCACAGAAATAGGAACGCTAAACACACCGCACATTATAATATAACTGTTGTAGATGAGCAAATCTAGTCTAGAGGAATTCGGGGCATGACGATTTCAAACCAAATCAATTACTACCACGGATTTACTACAGCCCAAGCCAGCATGATTGCATTAGTAACGGGAGTACGTGCTTATATTTGTGATTTGTAAATAGCATGCAATATTGTATTTAGTATACATACATAGATGTGTATATTTGCTTTGCTAATGGTTCCAAATTTTGCCTTTGTTTGCTTATTTTTGAAACAGTTAGTTGCATTTTGCTGACTGGAGTGCGAGTAAAGTTAATAATTGTTACACCAACGTGCTTTCTAGTTAACTGTCTAATCTGACTCATTATGTGTTCTGTGTTGTTCCCTATCCTGTGCGTTTAAAAGTGCTTTTAGACGTCTACCGTGGTGGTGGATAATCTTTGGGTAAATTCTATTTTTCTTATTCTTCCAAATTGACGCATCTTTCCGCTAAAGGCTTTTAATACAATTATTTGTAAGCTTAAAATATGGTTATAATTGTACCTTGACCTTAGATTATTAGTCTGACGTCCACGCAAATCAGAAAACATTTAGCGGATTCTAAATCGTCCAAAGGGCAAACAGACGTAGATAAATTTATTGCACAGATTAATTGCTATGGGTTTACCTGTTGAAATTCCTGAACGTTATTGTTTTATTTTTAAAGTGATTTAAAAGTACATACGAGGCTATTTATAGCATTCTCTGAAGATGAGCACCCCTTGCACGTGAACCGTTAATGCTAACAAGCTCATGTTGCGTGGAGAAGATGCTCATAATCATAACCAGTTAATGTTGGCTATTCGGGTGTTTAATTTTCTAATTAGCATTTCGTACCTACACGGATTTGAAAGAATAGGCTATAAAAGAAACGAAGGATCCATGGATCCATAGAATGAAAAGAAGCACATGCTGTGAGTTTGCATAGTTGATGGACTTGACCTTCACTCCTAACGTATTTTGTGGTTTGTCTGGTCATTAAAGTTCTCTGAGCTCACGTCTCACGTATTAATTTGTTTTTCTTGTTGTAAAAATCACTAAATAATTTATAAGGCAGAGAGAGAACATGGAATGCAACTTCCATCCCGTCAAATCCGCAGTTTTGAAAACTACCTGTCCTGAATAGGCTGGGCCTCATTATTCATTCTCAATCCTCCCCTCTGACCTTACGGAGGGTTATTAGTTCACACATTCTTGGATAGAAGCCTTTACTTCAATGAAGTTCATTAGGCTCCGACTCAGATGCATTCTTCGGACATGTTTACGATAATAAATTACCTAACTCTGGCCTTACCTTCCCATGGATGCTCAGGGATTTTGGGGTTTACGCCTGTCATGCTGTCAGAATAAATGGGACATCGTTCATGAACTTGACACACATTCGTATTTGCATAGCTTTCCTGGTATTTCTTGTCTCTGATATTGGTATTTTTAGTAACTGTAGCTGTAGCTGTAGATCGCATATGTCAAGGGTTCAGAAATCGTTCCAATCGTATGTATCGTGTGGTTGTCATTTAATTGCGCCGACAAAAATTCTGAAACTTGCCACCAAAAATGTTGAAACTTGCCGACAAAAGTGTTCCGACTTCTAATTTGCACAAGTTCGCGAAAAATAAGCATAAAAACGCTGGAGCCTGGTCTAACCTAACCTAACCTGAACTAATCATACTTGTTTAGAAATTAGAATTGCCGAAAAATAGTATTGTCAGAATACGTTTGGCGGCATGTTTCAGCATTTTGGAGGCTCGTTTAATAAGAAGTCGTATATAAATCATGCTTTGGTCGCCGGATTGCCAGCCATGCCAGGACATTGTAGTTTACGTCGGTTTACTAAGATGTTATACGTTGTTTATGAATTTCTAACTGGACCGGCAGGACATTTGGTATTGCGCATTTGTGGAAGATTATGTTGTTCAAAAATTTAAGATATAGTCACCATTTGTGGTATGTATTTTGTGGTTAGGAGCTCAGGGCGAGGTTCGAAATTAAATTACTGATTTGAAGCTTTCTTGAGCCTAATTTAAAACCGGAAATTGAAATTACGTCTTGTCGACTCATGCTAAATGCTAACTAAACAGTGTTTACTATTTTTTTCTTCTCACCTCCTTAGCACAAGGCCAATTCGATTTGGTCTCGCACTATCGTATCGTAGTGAGAGGGACGACAATAAAGAGAACTCCCAACCCGCTACGGTGGACACGTCCAAGGATGATGACTCGGACGGAGATGGGCCCGTGCTTTACCGTGAAGACGAAGATGACCGAAAGGAGGACTCCAGTAAGTTTCCAGACTGTTTTTCATTCTGAACTCGGTTAAATGGGTGCTTAAATTTACATGGGTAGACAACAACAGATTTCGTTCCGGTTAAATTTGCATTTGGCAATTTCCACTCGGTTCAATACAGTATAAAGTAAAACGTGGAGTTTTAATTGAATAGCATAATATATGTATAATAGTTTACGTCAACTGTCTACTTTGAAGAGCCATCAATTATAATTGTTTTATATTTTAACGGAATTTTACCACACGCGTGATAAATATTTACTTCGAATCTGCATCTACTATCTATCAGCCTGGATTAGGACGAGTGCCATTGTTTTCTGTATTTTTTATATGTTGAATAATGGTGTTGGGACCGTAGGCGTTTTAAACGTATTCTTATCTCGTCATTTTGGAATTTTGGGAATGTGGAGTGATGGGTGATGTGCTTTACATGTGGTCTTGCTCAGATTTATGTTTTTGAAGCAACTACTTACAAGATATGCGATGAGACATAAGAAATGAAATTGAAGGTTCCTGCCCAATGACCATTTTGAGCGAATTTGTTGTGGGACGGAAGGCGACACCACCAGACTCACTTTTGGTCTGTGTACAGGGTTCTTCAAAACGCTTTGACCATGGCTCGTCATTCTACTCTAAGTTTATTTAAAATAAAACCTCTTATCTAAATACCACCCAAGTCGTCCATGCCCTCAACACAGGCAATGTAGGTGGGATTGCTGATAAGAGGTTCTATTCTAAATAAACCCAGAGAACGGTATCGATATCGCTGTATATGAGAAACCAATGTCAACAAAAGGTTCTGAACAACCCTGTACAAGAGCTATAATAATCGAGGATATTAGCACATGTACTCTGTACCCTAACATAAAGAATTTACCTGGTTCAAGACTAATATTATGTAAATGTGAGTCAACCAGGGCTAGTGAGAACTGGTTGCTATTAAATAATAGCTCAGAGGAACTCCATGCATAATGCATGAGTTCTATTTTGATAGTAGGTGTTAAACGCTAGTAACTAGCGAACTAGTCAAAAGCCAAAGCTTGGCTGGACTTGATCCCAATCAGTGTTTTTTCCTCCGTTAACCTCAGTTGGCTCTCTGGAGTCCAGTCGAAATGGTGGGAGTTAATGTGAGTTCTGGAACCAGTGTTTTTAGTGTTAAAGTCAGAATGAAGTTCTATTCCAATACCCTTATGTTTCTGCGTAAGTTTGGGATTTCAGTTAATTTAAAAAAAATATTTTACTGGTATTAAGTCGTGTATGGTAGTATTTCATTCAAATATGACTTGATGACTAATTGGGTTAATTTTGTTATTTTGTTCCAGGTCGGCTGGCAGCTAAAATTGCGAGGAAGGACAGCCTTGCACTCAAATTGGCAATGAGGCCCGATCGGCAGGAACTTATTGACCGGAACATTATCCGTGTTGTGACTGAGAAGGAGGTGCAGGACTCCAAGGAAGCAATCGGTGCCAAATTAATAAGGTAAATTGAATAGTTCATGCCCGTTTTGAGAACATCGACAAATTCTATATATTAGCGAAAAACGAATTTTTTTCGTTGTTGTACCTACCTGGTTTTTGCCACTGCTATGCTGGTTTTGCAAAATATCGCAAATAGCAACTTTAGAATCCTAATCTTAAAATTCTGGCAAATCGTTTGCTTTTTATATCTGGTAGGTTAAACTAATCTGAAGCGCTAGAAACTAGAATTACCTGGTGGTTGCCTTATTGCATGATAGCCTAGTTGGGAAGCACATTTGGTAGCCGATTGCAAGATCGGACGAATAAGGTGTTCCGGATTACGGGGTAGCAAAAAATGGCGGATTGATCACCCATCTTTTCAAATATTTTTTCAACTGCAACCTGTTGCTACCCTGCTGAAGTACTGCCAAAACGCAACGTTACAGAATTGCTGCTAGATTCTAAAAAATATCGATGAAGTGTTTTCGTATCTATATCTACCTATTATCTGAATTTATCTAACTCGTGAATTTTGTTGATTTTCCTCAGGCGACTTAGCATGAGACCTTCACAGGAAGAGCTTGAAGAACGGAATATACTCAAAAGTAAGTGTAGAATTTTAAGCACAAACATTGATATCATTTTTAAGTGTTTTTTATACGTATTATGTAAGAGTACTAACATGACTGTGATTTGTCCTCTAATCAAACTTGCTGCTATGGTTTTATCATGTGTGCAGGAATAGGTACTGACCATACACATAATAATAACTTTTCTAACGCATTTGCATAACGAAATACATAAAGGCTTGCCTTGAATTAAGCTAATGCATAATAAGTACTTGTGTACTTGGGCTTTAGTTCCGTGAATATTGAATAATTAAAAATTGAGCTATTTTTACAATATACGATCTCTGCTGCACGAAGCAAGTCTTGTTTGTGATGCCGTGAATTGTCGTGTCTAGTCGCTAAAGGAAAAAAAATGTTCCGGTCATTTAAATATTTGAATATAATTACTTTCCTAACAGAACAAACTCCAGCTGAAGAGCGGAAGCTCAAGGAGGAAAAGAAGAAGATGCTACTGAGAAAACTAAGTTTTAGGCCTACGATTGATGATTTGAAGGAGAAGAAGGTACATTTACATACTCAAATACGTTTGAATGTCATGGAATATAATTTGTGCACTGATATAGTGTGTGATACTGTAGGATGTCACGGTTCGGATATAATCTTGGTTCTGTTATAACCCAACCGGTTCGTGTATAATATTGTATGCGGTTTTCGATAATTAAATACGATTATTCAAGCAAATTCGAAATTGATAATTATTGGATCTGAACCGGAATTTAGCGCTCTTTTCAATGGTGTAATTAGTTTTA
>JAQFYT010002483.1:0-12814 GCA_034694925.1 Ceratophysella denticulata
TAATTTGGTCGTATTTATATTGTGACAGACGGACGGAAAGTTCAATCACATATAGCCCGACATAGTCGGTCTAATAACAAATATCGCGATTCCGTCCATACAAGCTTTGGTTGTGTGTTAACTGTAATGGATCTAATGAGTAACTCGTTTAATTCAATTCTTACTGAACTCCTCTTCTGCTGACTTGGCATAAAAATTGACTCTCATAATACGATGAAAATCTTAGGCAAATCTTTAAAAATCCCGTTAGCCTAAATGTATTTACTGGAGTCTAAGCAAAAAAGTGCACTCATTTTGGAGACAGTTTTATTTCAGTTCAATAATAAGCTGCAAGCGACAATGGGAAAGTGAATTCGACGACTGTCGCCCAACCCAAGTTAATGGGAAGGTAGGAAAGTGAGTCTGGCTGTGGTCAGTGGGGTGTGTCAAAGGGGGTGACAGGGGATTTGTGAGTGTCCGTCTGGGTTGACACGAGGTGACAGGCGGGGAGATGAGCTGACAGCCCAAGTCGACGAGTCTAGTATATAAGTCCACGGCTGAGTCCAGTCCGAGACGTCTCCGTCGTCCGTGTGTCTGAAGGTCTGAAGCTCCAATACGAGAGACGAGTCGCCAATTACTGCCCAATGCCTGTCTGTCCTTTTGACCTCCGGCTCTGTCATGTCCACTTGTCGTTTCACGTCACTCCAATTCAGTCCATCGGGAAACCCTACACTTTCCCTCCCGCCTTCACTGTCACTTCCACTTCCACCTTCGCTTTCACCCAACACAGCTTCACTTTCTCCTCGGCTTCGTACTTTTGTATGTATAGGTATACAATACGCTTCCCTTGTACACTAAAAACTAAAATGTACTTACAGCACCCGTAAAAACCACTGTCAAACTCAAGTTATACCTACTCGATGTGTAATCATGGTCGAAGTGATAGCTTGCCTAAATGGGATTACTACACACGTTTCAATGCGCTGGAAACGTTGGATTTTGGCCGTGATGCGAGCGATTCCGGCTTAAAGTTTGAAATTGTAAAAAAAAATTATTTTTGAAATTGACATATATATATTTACTAGACGCATGTAGGTACATATAGTACGTTAGGCATGCATGGAATATCTACAGCGTATAGCCAAGTGAAAGGTGTCATTTTGTTAGAAGAAGATCAATTGCTTGGAAGATAGACGTGGTGCTTTGAGTTTGAGAAGAGCTCGGGATGGTCAGATAGTACACTCCCGTCCCATAAATCTCTCGTGCCAGAGCAGCAAGCACTACTGGAAGAAATAAATATTTTCCTGAGCACATAAATTACTCTTGTTTTTTTATGTGGAGAAAAGCGAGCTTTCAAGCCGCCGGAGCCCCCTGACACTTCCAAACACTCTGGACTGACCCAAACTTGTCCGTGAGTGAGTAACTGGTTGTAATGGATAAGGGCTATAGAGCGAGGGAAAAGCCCCGGAACAAGATGAAGATGATGATGAGGAAGGGGGAAAAACAAGTGTTACCTAAAACCTCCGTGACAAGGAAATCTTTTTTTTTCTCGGCTCAGCTTCGCTGACTTTGGTTCTTGGCCTGTAGCCCTATCTGAGAGTAAGTAATGGAAACGAGCTTGAAAGGAAAGTAGAGGCAATATTCCTTACACGCTGACTTGACATCCGGCCTATAGACCCAAACCAAAATTATTACCCTTGTCGGAAATCGGGATATCAGAGACAGGCTCATGGCGTTTCCAGGAAAGTCTTTTTGTACATGGTGAACCTACATATTTAAATTTTGGATATTTTTCGTTGATCGGGATAATTGTGGATTTTGGGAAACGTGGCGAAGTCGACGTTTTATAACGCAAAGTTAGTATATGCAATATTCTTTAGCGCTTCGTCAGTCGAAATTAACCCGCTGAAAAGCTTGACCCTTGCACGCCGCCGTTGACAAGACGCCCAGAGGCCCTTTCACCTTGGCCCGTTTGTCTTCCTCACTTTCCCAGTTCCTTCAATTTATCTTGTAGAGGGCTGGGCTGAGGCTGAAGTGGTAGATTTCCCCTGTACACCATAAACTACCCAACATTTATTTTCTCTCCTTCTCATCACCCGACACAAGAGTTATGGGTGCATTGGAATGACACCGGATTAGAAGCTGGGCAACATAGGCTGTATAATACCTACCTTACATTGTAGAATGTTATGTTTTAGACTGGCTTTAGGACTCTCACTTTCACTAATACGTTTGCACTACATACATAGAGCATTAGGATAACCAGAATGAATGTTGCGTTGATGCTGTCACCACACCAATTGTCATGTGTCATGTCACGTGTCCAATTCTCAACAGTGTAACCATGTAATTGTAGATTTTGTAAGTAAGCTACAATATTAGTGTTCAGTAATGCCTATTAGTGATGTCACATGTCCCCAGTAGTGTCACCACAGATTCATTTTGTGAAGAGAAAGCTGTCAGGAAGAGTGTAATTGGGATTACACTGTGGTTTCTTGGAGCTTTTAATGCAATTGAATCATTTTGTGCATTAGTTCTCGGTGGATATATTCACATATGAATCGAGTTATTATGACGCTCCATTGTTAAGAAAATTATATTTTCGTACATATTAGAATGCCGATATTTTGAGACATATCTTGAGAATATAAGACGATGTATTTTCACATACATTTTTATACAAAGTATTTTTATCAAATACATTTTTAAATTACAGATATAGGTTTATTTAGTGCGATATACAAATATAGATATTGAAAATGCAATTTATCCATGTATTTCAGTTATTCCGCGGATATTGTGTAGGTATAAGCCGTTGTTCACAAATGTATTTCCAAACAATCCAGACAGTGATAAGTGATGACGAGATGACCGTACTCGAGGTAAACGTTCTCGTCAAGTTTACCATTAGCTTTGCCATAGTTATTTAGCTGAATTTCCAGTACAAATCATAATCATCACTGTGGCTGCATATGAAACTGTGCTTTGACCAAAATTACCTGCTATTTTAGGAGTTTCTAAATATATACCTAATTCGAACGGTAATGAAATGCTAGATACTGAATTGTGGATGTGGAGTGATGAAGTAAGAGGTAGGTTGGTAGACACAGTTCTACTATCTAAGTGCCTGCCTATTCAGAGGGAAGAAATCATTACTATAATTTTACAATGATACTCGGGTCCCCACAATTACCATTGTTACGTTGTTTCCATTCCATTCGAAACTACCCTCACCCTCCACACGTTAATCATAGTAATTCGGATACCCTCTGGTTTTTAGTTTTTAAACGTCAAATGAATCATAAAAAACATTGCTTCGGATACGAAAGATTCTATGTGTTTCACGACAATTGACACACCGCGGCAAAAGTAGCCATATCGCTTACCGAACGCGTGTACTGTATTTGCTATTTTTCCTAATACCTGCTGCTCTCCAGTTTACTATGCACGATTTCGTGTCGTGGGGCCAGAGCCAGACGGAAAATACTGGGAATTGTGTCGTTAGTCCGGTGTTCAAATGATGTCCAGAGCGAATCACAAAATTGACCAGATTTGCACCGAATCGCTGCGTCTTCTGTCAGATTAGTGACCCTGGTGAAGCCGAATATAATTTTTTAGGTATCACAGATGGTTCAGACAGAGGGACCTATTATTTTTATTTAGAAATCATTTTAATTTTCATAATAAGCCCTATTAACTGTCCGTTCCAGTGCAGATTGTGTAATTCTAGAGAGGGAAAGCCGGCTATTACTTCTGGGAAAACCACAATGAGAATGAGTTGGGGAGAATCATTGGGTCACGGTCGATGAGAGTCCCTCAATGGGTCATCATTACTATTATTATTTCTTATGGAGACTCTTCCCGAGGCTCTGGATTCGACTCTGAGCTGCAACATTTGGTCGGTTTTTTAGCTGTTAGAGTTTATTACCCGTGTACTTCGGAGAGTTTCATAGGGCTGTGGATGGGCGGAAAGGGCCTGGGTCTGTCATAACATTATTTATTATGACGTAGGTGGCCCATTCAGCCCCGTCTAATCCCTATATAAAACAATGACATTAGAGAGGAAATACGGAACGCAGTGGTGTCCCCTTCAGGGACGCCTGGGTCGTTTTCCATTGTTACTAATATCATTAGGGGGGCTCCTGATCATAAACCAGAAGCTCTTGGTTCTCAGCTGGACTCCGCCAACAGAACTATAAAAAATTATTAGGCTATTTTCGAGCGTTCTTATCAGATCTCTTCGTACTTATCTCGCTTTTGACGAGTTCTAGGGACTCAGCATCAGCATCCGGCGTCCTATTTTATGTGTGTAGCAATATATTTCCTAAAAATTGTATCAAGATGACGTTGATTGATAATTATATCAGTGTAAAATCAATTGGGTTATATTTCGTCGATTGATCGAAGATAGATGTTTACAAATATTTACTAGACAAATAAAACGAAGATTAAGACTGTAAACCTGTTGGATATGTAAACATATCGTAAACATGTGCCCTGCAAAACATCAAAGGCACTTTAGCCTGCATAATGCGCTAAAGTATGGTTCAAATTCAAATTCTAATTTCAATCAAATTAGAATATTCGTATTGTCAAGATAAATAAAATTCAAATATAAGCTTCTAACCTAACCGAACATTAAAATAGCTCTACCCACATACACGCTTCTTGCATTTGAAAAAAACCCTAACATAACCTAAAACTTAGCGTTGCACAGCGTAAGGTCCAGGTCCACCGTTGACAATGATTTAGCTGGTGTAAATAAAATAATTTTTTATTTAGAAAAATGATTTCAATTCATCTGAGATTCTGAATTTTCTAATCCGATTTTCCGCAATATCAAGTTGTCGGCTCCCGAGCTGGAGAACACATTGTCTGATACCCAATTGTTAGACTATGAATAATTTCATGCGAATTCAGGATCCGGGTGGGCCAAGCATCAGACCATTGTCGAATAAGGCAGTAATAATAAAGCTGAAATGGATTGGAGAAACGCCAACGAAATCTCAGCTCAGGAGTATATACATATATATTTGCATATAAGCATTGGGAACGCACGAAGTCATAAACTATTTTGATATTCCATTGGAAATCCTAAAAACCGAAGTCGTAAAGAATACCCTCCTCCTCGCCTCCATGTCCCATTACCATTTCCCAACCCAGAACCCAGAAGGTCTCCTAACAACAGACTGGCGGGGTTCTGATAAAAAGTCATAATTCAGCGTCCCCATAACTGGATTGAGCACTGGAGCATATGCCCAGCCCGAAAGGGCAGACAATGGGTGAGGCAACGAGGCCTGTCCTCATGTGTGCTCATTAATAGTATCGACAGAGGTAATGGGCCGGGCACGCTTCGCCGCGGGGCGTCTCCGACGGAATAATTGAACTTGGGGCTGTGGTGGGAAACCACAAGGGGGGACTTCATAATGGGTCTGCAGGGGGTCCCACACTAATGTCGGACTGGACAGGGGACACGCCGGGGTGTCCGTGAGGACATTCATAGCCAGGAAGTTGACGTTGACATTGACGAGTTGGAGGGGTTCCCAGGCTCCAGGGTGTGGGCTGGCTGACCGTGCATTCATTCCATACTTAGTGTCTGGAGAAATGTCGTCGTCATTTATCACTGTGCTAATGACATATTGAATTTAACCCGTAGATACCTATTGTACGCGTCAGTAACAGCAACTGAATCTCTATTAATAACCAATATTATGCTATAGACTGATTGGTCATTCAATTGCAATATATGTAACTAATTGTCAAGTATTGTCACTACAGGAAATATGTATTAGCAGTTATGGCTGACCATGCCAATTAAACTTAATGTGCGGGAATGGTACGATAACGAAAATTCCAGGTTATATCCGAACCATATGCGTTTGTAAGGTGGTTAGCTAGTCTGGGGAGATTAAAATTTTCAAATCGGGCTCTATTTTCTAAACCGATTGGAATGAAAATAGTATTTGGAAATCGGGTTGCGCTGCGAAATGCTGATGGATTTTCGACGTGGACGTCCAGTCGAACTATATATTAATATTAATGTTATATCTTATGGCGAAGGGGGTGGAGTTACTTTAGATAACCTCTTAGGACGACTGAATGGAACCTACACCTATACATGGATCTCTTCCAGCAGCGATCAGACCAGTTAGGAATCAGGCCCATTTCGCATTCTCCATCAAGCTGCCAAGTGAATTTGCGATCCTTCAATTCACATACCTTCGGCCCACGAAGTCAAACTGGAGTGTACAAATTTATCTCTCTTCCAGTAATTTTAAATGCATTTTGAACGGCGTTTAGTTTACTGTCGCATTTAAACTTTCCGAATCGTGTTTGAACATTAGCACTAATTATCAAATATCAGTTAATTCTTGCCCAAAAGTCTTCTGAATATCATGATACATTTCAGTTCATTGGTTGATTACAATAAAGATTCGGAAAATGTACATCCAGCATTTGAGAGAACAAATTACGATTTATGCTGAAATTTCAATGTCCGATTTTTTTGAGGAAGTAGTTCGCCTAGGCGGAGCACTGAATGAGTATGAGTTGAAGATTTCAAGTCTGGGTTTGGGACGCCATACTGTGCTAAACCAAGTCGCTGCAAGCTGTTCAATGTTCAAGGTTCTAAGAACTGAAATGCCGACAAAGTAATGAATATAATGAATATAGAATACCCAGTACCAAGTTTACTACACTCTACGAAGTTCTACCTACATCAGAGATTTTTAATTTAACTGGCTCTTAGATAGGGACTTGGCACAAAGGAATTATATTAGCAAGGTCTCTCTCCGAGCCCACTTAGATCGGTTCATGGCCAAAGTCCCCTGTCAATCCAATGCTGCAAATTATGGTTTTTCAAGACAGCCGAGTGAAAAGCTAAAGGTAGGCACTGCGGGGGATAACCCGCATGAGTGTGTGTGTGTGTGTGTGTGGTTATGACATGCCATGACGTGTGAGACGTGACATGGGGCTTGACTTCAACATTCAACAACCAACAATCTTCAGTGATGTAATTTAAACAAAATTATTTGTACAAGCTCAAGGTTTAAGGCTATTCACGTGCTGTGAATTTTTGCGGCATTATAAAATACGGTTCAGGGTGATGGATGAAATATCAGACGCCTGATTCAGTATGTACTGCGTACTGCACTACGAACGGACACGGTCATTTCATTACCCTGGGCTGGGCTCTGGACCATGTTGTTCTACCCATTGGCTTAGACCGCTGGAAATACAGCTAAAAATATGAGAATAGCCTTAAGCAGACAGGACCCATATGAACTTCCGAAATGTCAGCAGTGTATCCAGCGGGCATAAATACGCTTCAACCTGTCCATTGTTTCCAGCTCACCCATTGTCCAGAAGAAGTAGTAAAAGTGGCTCGTTGAATGGCAAGAACATAAATGATGGCGTGGCCACACGTTGAGCCTTTCATGCCCGTTCTTCTGTACTTAAGTAAGATAGACACGTAGGAGCTTTCGGGTTGTACAAGTAAGTTTGTAAGTTGTAAATTTTGAAGGAGCCTTAAAGCTTTTAGAGCCTTTCAATTCAGGCTTGGTTGGAGTTTGAAGGCTGAAGGTAAAGCCTTTGGAACCTGAACTTAATAGCTTTGGCGTTAGTCACTTCAGAAGTGTCGATGATGCATGATGACGATGAAGGGAAGGATGGTTGACCACCTGTCGAGTCTCACAAATTTGTTCCGCCTGTCAGGGAAAATCACAGCTTGACATGTCCTCCTTCGGTGGTCTCATCTGTATTTATGTAGTAGAAAAGAAATGGAAAACTTCCTTCCGACACCATTTAACTCAAGTCAGCACTCAAGAAAAATCCAGGAAAGTCCTGAGATTTGTCGGAAACTCCACGGCGAGATTCAAAGGAATCAACTTTACGTGTAATGTTTTCAGATTCAGAGACCTCCGGTGTGATTTTGTTGGCTTGGTTTGTCCCAGCTTTGTGGGACCTTGCGGACGGCCATTATTAATATAAATTAAAAACTTAAATCTTTGCACCGCAAGCTGAATTTCGAACATATTTCGTGTTTTCTTTTTTCGTCAATGGTAGATTGCAATTTGGGTTACAAGCTGTTTCTGTTTGCGCGATCCTATAACTTTAGGTTAGATTATTCGAGTATAATCCATAAGTATTTACATACATTGCGAGCGAGGTTAGGTTAGGGTTGGTCGGACACTGCCACACACTATCTCCCTAATCACGAAGCAATTGAAATTAGAAATTTTTAACAGAAGTCGTATAAATGTATTATGACCCCAACTGCAAATTTTATTGAAAATGATTAAATACGTTTCTGTCGAAATATACGTGATTTTATTATAACTGGTAAGGGATAAGCATTCAGATCAGTTCTCATCCTCATCATCCTCATCATCGTCCTTGTCAGAGATCTCGACAATTTGTTGTGGATCTTTCTGTAGTGACTCTGTCCGTTTTTTACAGAATTGATCGTACTGAAATGGAATTATAGAAACGATATTCCTAAAATTATCGGTAATTAGCATTTCCAGCTCCTGCTGTCATTTCGAGCGAAATTCGTCGGTAAACTATGATAATATTTGGTATAGTACTAACCACGATAATAGTGGCCGTCATGAGCAAGGTTTTGGCGACAATATTCATCTCGTCAGAGAGGTGTACACCGATAGGAGTGAGGGGTTGTTCATCCCAGTCTTCACGAATTTGACCACGTGCAGCTCCACGGAGTGTTTTGATCTGCAGGAATATGGCAAATTCCCAATATTACAAACATGACGCCATATGTATTAGAATATTTAATATGCTATTGATGAAATAATTATTACCGAAAAGATCTTATGTCGGCGACACATCCAAGCTCTGATTGGACCAAATTCCGAAGTGTCGAGCCGAATTACAGCGTAAACGAATCCTTCATGGTCTGTAACATCGATCTGAGGTTCAATGCATCCCCGTTTCTGCTCCACATAGCCAATCAAATGATTGGACGGACAGTAGACTTTCACCCGCTGTTAAACAGGTAAGGGTAAGGCCATAATGGTGAATTCTTCGTATGTATGTCACGCGCGAATATTGTAGCAATTCCAATTCCTACCTTCTTAACCTTACCACAGCCCACAATATCATTTCGATAAATTTGACCCACTTCACTGTTTTCCTCGTCATAGCAAGTGTATTTGATGATCTGACCCAATCCAAGAAACCCTTTAATCTTGGACTGTTCCTCGACTCGGATGATATTCCTTCCGTCTCCGTTCACAAATTGGTACATGTTAATCACACCCGCATTACCTGAATACAGAAATTAAAAAATGTTTTAGTAACAAGGGACAATACCGAAAACACGGGCGGAATTTCACAACAGCAGGTACTTACATCCTTCCTTTTTAAATGCTTTGTGCTGCATAAAAATGTTCTCAATAGCATTCAGAATTTTGAGGCCAGGTGAAATCATTTGTGGAATCACGGCTAGTCGAAAATGGAATTTTTTCGTCAAAATGAAGCTAATTTTTAAAATATCTTGTTAAATGGTCCGGTTACCAGTAAGGGCGCTTGGGTTTCCCCTCCTTTTCATTAGTCTCGCTTTAAGGAAACGTTCGGTTTCTATTTTTTTCTCCTCAGCGTCTTGTTTTTTCTTTTCCTTGGCGAGTTCAAGCTCCAGATCATAATGTTGCACTAAACTTGGCGCGAATCTGTCATGAATCGACTTCTTTCTCGTGTAGTCCGTTATGTCTCGGCCCCTGAGACGAGGACGTGCGGCGATGGAGAGTTTAGTGAGGGCACCCGGCACGTGGACTGGTAGCCGTTGAGGTGGTGAAGTGACTACAGCTTTATTCCTGAAAAATTAAGCTATGTTCAAAGTACCTGTAGCTTTGACCCAATCAATTGGAATCAGTCAAATTACCGTTCATTGCTAGAATCCTGGTCCCTCGGCCTCACCACCGGTGATTTCACCGCTAATAATCCAGAACCAGAAGGTTTGTTCCTGGAAGGAGTAGATGATGAGCCGGAAACTCCTGATCCCGAATAGCTGCTCGAATACTCATCATTAGTGCCGATATCATCCAATGAGTCAGTTTTCAATTTCACCGGTGATATTGGAGCCTTATTGGCAATTCCAATTGAATTATTCCGGATCTGCTCGTCAGCTAAGCTTTTACGTGGCTCTCGGTCATCGTCTGACCTTCTTCGTTTCTTCTCATCTAAACTTTGTCGTCTACCTTCGTGGTCATCAGAATGACGCCGTGGCTGGATATCCCGGGCTATAGATCTCCGCCCGCGTTTCCTATAAAAACTTCGTCGGCGCTTGCCCGACCCATTGGAACTCCTTCGACGACTCTTTCGACGAAGTTTTTTGAGTTGACGTTTATTGTCTAATGGCTCAGTGGCCAGACTGACCCGTCGCCGTTCTAGGGCTTCTACAATGGATTTTCGTTCCCGTTCACGGATAAGGCGTGTTTCATGATCCAGGCTGGCACGGCGTTCACGTGGGTTTAGGCTGGATAAACGGCGTTCCCGTTCCTTTTCCGAGGCCTCACTGAGGCGTCTTTCTTTAGCTCTCCGAACAAGGCTATCAAGCAAAAACGGGCTAGGTGGTAAATCATCCGCACTCTCTTGCTGTGTTGAGCGTCGCGCTTTCCTAACCATTCTTGTAAAATGCAAAGTAATATACCCCCTCAAGAAGAAATTAACTGATTCAAATTTCCGATAATCGGAATTACAATCTAACTACGAATTATATCAATCATCAATGTTGCTCTACGTTGCCAGTAATTCTAATTAAAACGTAGCTCAATGCAAAAGCTAGAAACTAAACCGCAAATCATCTATGTTGTTTTTCGAATACCACATTAATACTTCAGTCAGAAACGTGGTACTGATTACCTCAAATTCGAAGCAAACTTTAATAAACAGTTATCGTATTTATGAGACCGGTCGACCTGGCTCGTCCGCTTGGCAGCGCTGAAACTAACCATTCAGCTGGTGTGTCATTTAATTGGCATGAAATATCGTATGGTTTCAATACAGCAACAATGCGTTGATGCTTTGATTGATTCACAAAATCACTGTATTCTATTGTTACAGGTATTAGGTTCAACAGTACCAGTATATTTCAATAATTTAATGATATCATCCGAAGTCATGACGGCTACTTAAACGGTTATCAGTTCGTTCGAATGTGATAGTTTAATGGAATTGTCTCTATCTTCATCTTCGGAATTGTCCTGATCCTCATCCGGGTCCTTTTCCAATGGAGCGCCGGATGGTACTGCTTCTACTTTCGTCGAAACGGAGAAGTGAACATTCCGATCATGCTCCGGTGACTCAATTTCAAGTTCTTCTGGTTCTGGCTCCAATACAAGTGCTGGTACGTGATCAGGTTCCGGTCCTGATTCTAAGATTTCTGGAATGTCGTCCTCATCCTTATACCTTCTTGGGTCTTCATTAATTTCAACACTTCTTTGCTTATAGCACCGGTCATACTACGAACAAAACTGTGGCTGGAACGGCGTTGCAAAGAGAAATAGTGCACAAATCATAGTTGCGACAAAACAGCATAAGCAAGAAAATATATGATTTGCGAGGCCCGAAACATGTCAACAGCCATGTTTTGTCGTTACTATGTTTAGTGCGCTATATTTATTTGCCAAATTGTTGAAACATTACGAAAAACTCGCGAGATTTTGCAAAGCTTACAAGCAGTATTGTCGCCGCCAAAATGAGCGCCTTGACCGCAACACTAACTTCGGCTGGGAAATGTGCTCCAACATAAGTATAGGGCAGCTCATCCCAATCATCCCGAATTCGACCGCGTAATCCTCCTAGACTGGTGTCAATCTGAAATCCGATGTGCAAAGTCATTTATTAGGCTATTGTGATAGAAGTCAAGTAAACCCCGGTACTGTGATTACAGTGAAGACTTTCGTCTGCTTCTCACACGACTTCACGATAATCGGTTCGCGGGTAATCATGGCGTGGTAAACTCCAGAATCCCCTCTGACAGCAAATTCGGGGTTGACTAGAGGACACTTCTTAATCTGCTCCACTGACCCGATCGGGTTATCCGGTGGGCATCGGACTTTGAGAACCTGGAATGGGTCAAACTCCGTATTTACATCCGAAAACTGGAAGTTTAATATTCATTTCTAACCAATTACATCAATGATGCTTCCTTACGGTTTTGGAAACTCGCTCGATAAGTCCGACTTCATCTCCTGTCCCAGTATACCATGAATAGACCACATTACACATAAGTCCAAAGCACCCGCCGGACTTTCTCTCTTCCACAATTCGAAAGAGATCTCTGCCACTCATGCTCACGAATTGATAGACGTTCGTGGTCTTATGGATGCCTAACGTACAAGAAACGAAATTTATGAACTACAAAGGCCCTCCAAGACGAATGTTTTAAGACTATTCTGGCATTTTGAGTTTTGGCGGAAAATCTCGGTGAACGCATGTAAATGCAATATGTAATCGGAACTTACATCCTGGATGTCTGTAGATCTGATGCTGGAGAAAAACATTTTTAATGTAACTGAGGCGGTGTATTCCTTCAGCAACGTCTGTTCTCATTGGATTTGCCACAATGGGAGCCACAGCTAGAGGAAACGACAAGGATTCAAACGATAGCTTTTATCTTCAACCATTCAAACATCTGTAGATGTAATTGGCTAGGTACCATTTAAACTGCCCATAAATAATTCAAAAATTTCCATCAGGTTAATAGATTTTGCCCATAGAAGGTTTTGACTTTTTTCCTTGATTCGTGTTTGCCAATATGAAAATCGCATAATTTAACCTAACCTAACCAAACCAAACCTAGCTACCATTTAAACTG
>JAQFYT010002484.1:0-12813 GCA_034694925.1 Ceratophysella denticulata
CTTGTAAATCTTGGGTGATTGGGAGACTGAACCCTTTCGCATATTTTAGGGCTCGCGGATTCGCCAATCCACCTTAAACACATATTCCTGACAGATATCCACGTATATCCTACTCTGACGTATATCAACTAAGAAGTTTCATGGGATGGGAGTCAGCATCATGAGGTTGCATCATTTTTTTTTTGCTTCAATTCTGAAGAATTTTACCAGATAGAATTCACTCATCAATTCATTGCGATTGACGACAACGTATAGATACGTATACTTTCCAAACTGAACGATTTCACACAAGAGAAACTTATGAGAGTTCAGTCCTGAATTACATTTGGGATGGGATATTTGAATATATACAAATATACATATTCATGTATAGCACATATTGTTGCACTAAATTATTGTACTTTTCAGTACGATTTGAACATTTAAAAAAAAATTAAATATGATCCCGTCGTCATATATGATTACGGATAGCACACTAACTAATAAAAACGTAGCAAAAAGGGGATATCTTGGATTCATTCTGTAAGGTTAGGTTAGGTTTTCCGAGACGCCTGCAAGTTTATAAATTCTAGTTAGATTAGGTTAGGTGGGCCATTAGGTAAACCTGAAGAGTTTTTCAGAATTCTAACCTAACCTAACTGGAATTTATAAACCCAGCGTCGCCGACCTGATGAGTACACGACTTAGATAATCCCCTTTTTGATGCGTACTTACTGGTCAGTGGATAGCACTACTGCATTAACTTATTCGGTATCACATACAACATCCTGTTATTTTAGACCATAAACTGCATAATGGTTTGTAAAATACAGTGCGTGTCTCCTCTTACGTAGTCAAGGCTAATTTATGGTAATGAAATAAATTAAACAAGTTTTAAAATTTAGGGTCAGATTAGACAGAGCTCCTATTAAAACCTAACTACATGGAGTATCCACGTGGGATCGCGTACGTTTTTAATGACCTAACTGGCGATGAATACATATAACAAGGCTACGGTTAGCTTACGAAAAGCGATGGCGACCCTGAGATTTAATATGACACATGTACCATATTTGTTTTGAATAGTAATGTGTACGCTACTGTACAGGACAGATTTTTAATTTGTGTCCTTTTTCCTTCCGCGTTGGAGGCTCATTACACCATGGATAAAGATGACAGTGCAGTGCAGGTTACAATACAATTTACACAACTCAATACATAATATACCTTACGATTTGTCTGGTAAACTTACTCACGGAATTGCAGGACAAATTGAGGGTTTCCATGTTATTAATTAATCAGAATGGCTGGAATCATGTTTCATTTTTACAGCAAGCATGACATTAATCACACGCTAGAACATATGTAACTCCGTAATTGCATCTGTGTTTCATTGTGACACAATAAACTGCTTGAAACATTGCACGCACCCTGGCTAATAATGCTCACCACGCTAATTAATTTTTTGATTTAAATTATATTCCAGTATTCGCGGTCATAAGCTATGTTCAGTCTTATTCTAGGGATTTCTTGAACTGGAGGTTCTAAAATATTTTTGGAACAATGGCTGAAGTAAAACCCAGAAACACAATCGTCACAGAGATCATAATCTGCATATTTTCAGTGATTTTCTTTTTCTTAATCCCGATCCTGTTGATTCTATGCATTCCAATATATTTATTTCGTTACCTGGTTCATTTATCCAGTGGATTCTTGAGACCAGATTTGGGGAAAATCATGAGTTCAAGATCAACGGTATTTGCTGTGGATGATTTGTACAATGCTCCACGAGCCACGCTTGTCACATCATTGATCCTGGAAGGGGAGCTGCGTTTGGCGGAATTCCGACAGCATTTCAATGCTAAAATCTTGGAAGACAAAAAGCATCCAGAATTGGTGCAATACATTTCTTCATGGATGGGGTTTTACTTTTGGAAATGGGACAAAGCCTTCACACTCGAGAACCATGTTCGAGAATACGATGGACAAATTCAGTTTGAACTCTTGGACGATCTAGTTATGAATCAAATTGGATGTGAACTCACGGCGAAGCCTTTTACCAAATACCGGAGTCCCTGGGAAATCCTGATTGTTCCAAACTGTCGGCTGGTCAATGATGAAATACCTGGTGTACCCAAATCAGCTATTTTCCTAAGAATTCATCACTCAGCTGCGGATGGATTTTCTATTGCCAAGCTTCTCGTATCTGATATCAGCGGTGAGAAGCTGGAAACTGCTAAACCGAATTATATCCGGAACAGTGTTTGTCGTAAGACCTGGGATGCCTTAACATTCATATTCCGTCTTCCATACGACTTTGTGTCCACCATGGTCAAATCCGCGGATCCAATGGGTGACTTCCATTTGCCGGAAGCAGAGTTGTCTCGGAATTCAAATATGGCCATGTCCTCCAAGCTTCCACTTGAGTATATCAAGGAAATTCGGGATATTACCAAGGCCAGCTTTGCAGGTGTCCTCATGGCAGCATTGACGGGAGCTCTGAGGTCATTGATGCTCGAACATTCCGGTCATGTTCCCGAATACATCAGCATCATTGCTCCTGTACCGATTCCGGGTCATCCGGCCAAACTCAGAAATCATATGTAAGTGTCCAGGGATACTTGCTGGGCGATTCTAACATCCTGTTAACATTGCACAATTTATTCTGAAATCATTTTGGAACAGATATTTAAATAATTGAATTGAGTTTAAAATACCAGGTCAGCAGTACTTATCCGCCTCCCCGTAGGAATTCCGGACCCTGAAACAAGACTCCGTGCAATCGAATCCAATTTTGTTGCACTTAGAAAGTCTACTTTCCCGAAATTTCTGTTTTGCTTATCAAAGATTTCAGGGTCATTGTTTCCTTGCATGAACAGGGTGATTACAAAGCAGTATGGGCCGTCGGTTATTATGTCTAATTTTCCGTAAGTCAATTATCAATTACCAAATGTTGTATTACCCATCTGGTCATCCATCTCTTCAATAATTTTAAAATAAAAAATTCTGAACCAATTTCTAAAAATTAATTTTAGTGGTCCGAATAACAAAATACAGTTTGCTGGCCTCACCGTACATGACTGCATGCTCTACGGGGGACTCCTACCCGGAAATATTGGTATGCATTCTGATGAATAAATTAAATGACAATTCTAAGTAATGCATTTATTTCAATATTATGCTCTGATAAAGGAATTGGAATCGGGACATTAAGCTACAATGGGAGCATTCGCTTTACGTTTGGAATTGATGAAAGTATTATTCCGAGGAGTGAAAGAAATATGGATGAATTCATGGATAATATGATCCGAGAACTAGAAATTTTGAAACACAGACAACTTGTTTAGTTAGCACGCATAAACCTACAACCTGGATTTATATAATTGTAGACCACTACCTTCGTGAGAACTATCTGAGCATTTTAAGTGTTATTATAAAATATATTGGACGACATTTCTTACTTTGAAGAAAATTAAACGATTTCCTTGTGAATCTTTGGGATATGGGACACGGAAACGGATATGGCATATTGTAGAGCAATAACTAACCTTGCTCTCGCGGTATGACTATTTCCTTTATTTTCAGTCAATTCCGGTAAACGACGGGGATTATACAGAAGTGCATAATGTACAATTTTGAATGTGTATAACACATAACCAGTTGTAGTCTCATTCTTCGGCATGAATATATAAATAAAAAATATATTTATCTGCGGTAAGAAACAACAATAGCTCCAGATATCCAGATGTTTGTATGCCTGGTCTTTCTTTTTTCGTGAATATACGTACACGTATATGAATTCGACGTAGAATAACCTTGCGAATTCTGAAATGTCAACTTGTCCTCAAATAGCATAATAAATGTTGGGTTGATCAAAGAAATGGAGATTCACTTATACAAATCATTGAGTTCATAATTTTCAAATTATAACAGTAGAGTATTATAGGGAAGGTCCATTCGGTTTACATATCACTATACCACATACAAGTATACTAATAGTAAAAAATTTGGCAAGGCGAGAAACTTCTAGACTGTATTTTCCTCTCTTCCTGCATAATGCATCTTTCTTACTATTCGTAAATGTCAATGTCTAATTCCTAACTTGTAAAGCACATCTGATTGAATACCATACTCATTACCAGACTCCAATGTTTTCGTGTATTTATATATATATCTTGTAACTTATGCTTGGGCCCAATGAGCAGCGCTCAAAGGGGCCGTTCGGAACTCAATAAATGAATAAAAATAATTATTCGTAAATGTTTCAATAGTATGCCTTCTTACGTAAGTCATACAGGTAATATCCGTCAAAATGTCGAACTATTTTCTTGAGAACTTTCATTGAAAGGTGCTGGGAACAAGAAATCCCTATTTCCTATAGGTATTAAATTACCGAAACGTCGCGTGATTCCAAAACATCCTATCTTCACTTCCGCTCTGCTTATGAAATAAATACATGTGCTCTAAATATTTAAGTGTTTTCATTTATCAGCAGGTACCTTCTCATATGTGAGATAAGTTTCTATAAGTCTGTGACACAATGACACAGGACGAATGAATTCTGTTACAAGGTCCATCCCAGTTAAATGTTAAAAAATGGAATATTTATAAATCCCTGCTACTTCCGAGAACTTTCCATCATTTTGCATTTGAAGCTTCATGTGTTTCAGTTTTTACAGCAATGATTTATCAATTTTCCAAGTATTGTGTTAGTTTTTTGCTTCTCCTCTCTTCGCCGTTGTTTCTTATTTGTCTCATGCCGATTTACGCATTGAGACTATTTGTAGCCAAAGTAGTGATTCTGTGTTATCCGAAATTGTATAAAATCCTGACAACACGTAGTTCTTGTTCCGGAGCCGAACCACTCTACGAGAATCCGAAATGCTCCCTGGTCGTCGTCAATGTCGTAGAAGGAATTCTGACTGTGGACCGCTTTCGGCACATGTTTCAAACCCGGGTTATCGATCTGAAACATGCAAACGGAAGGTTGATGAAACCTGAGTTTCAGCAATACGTCACAAAGCTCTGGGGCTTCGTATTTTGGAAATGGGAGGAACACTTTGATATCAACGAGCATATCAGGTTATACGACGGAAAGTTCAGCGAGCAGTTTCAGCATGGTACCAAGCCGATTAATGCAGAAACAGTAGTGGAAGCTACCGATAATCTAGTTTACGAGCCTTTCCCACGCGAAAAATCACCTTGGTATATTTTTGTGATTCATAACTATCAAGAAAGTGATCCGCTGACCGGAGAACCGACCGGTCCTGTATCTACCGTCCTCGTGCTCCAAATTCATCATTGTCTGGGTGATGGTTTTTCCATCATGAAGGTATTCAATTACGAAATGACCCAGGCACAGGAATTAGAAACAGCTTTGCCGCGGTATATTCAACCCAAAAGGTCGCCGATTATTCGAGCACTTGAATTTCTCCTGACAGCCCCATATGAGTTTCTGCGGGAAGGACGTAATGCAATCGATGTCAATTCTTGGCATGTTCCGGCGAAGCAGCTTCAGCGAAAGATGAACAGCTCCATTTCCCATCCCATTCCAATTGAATACCTTAAGGAAGCTAAAAATGGATGCAATGCAACGTTTACGGCGCTAATTCTTGAATGTTTCACGGCCGCTATTCGGAAGTTTATGATGGAAGCGGAATATGAAGTTCCAGATGCCATTCATTGCGTCACTCCACTTCCTGTACCTGGACACCCGGCGAAAATGCGAAATCACATGTAATTATCAAATCTATTATTTGTACCATTTAATTTATCGCGTACGAACCTAAAATCGAGCAATATGCAAATGCAATTGTGTACATACTCCGAGCAGTATTAGAAATTAATTCCCATTGTTTCAGGACGGGATGCTTCACAACGTTACCGGTCGGCATACCAGACTCGATGAAAAGGCTTGAAGCAATTGAGAAGAATCTTGTCGATTTAAAGAAATCAACGTTTCCATTGGCAATGTAACCAAATCACCTTACGATTTTGGATTTACATTTTTCTATATATATATCACCAGACTTTACGATTGATTTTTATCGTTTAATACCTTAGGTTTCAGATGATGGTTGTGGTTGGAGGTCTGTTTACGTGGATGATTCCAGCATTGACCAAGAATGAAAGGACTACGGCAATTATGTCCAACTTTCCAGTAAGATTTTATATAAAGTATATGATATTTTTTTTGTGCTTTGACGTTATTTAATATTGTGTATAAATATTAGGGTCCTAACAAACTTTTAAGCTTTGACGAATACAAAGTAAATAGCATGTGGTTTGGTGGTGGATTTCACGAAGGTAAGAAATACAACCTTGCAAAAATTAAATTAGGCAGATATATAAGTACAAATATCGAATGAAATTTTTACATATTTGAAGGCAACTGTGGCATGGGATTTAGCTCCTTGAGTTACGGAGGCACTGTACGAATTGCCGTGGCCATTGACGAGGGAATTGTTCCCAGGAGTCGACTTCACGCACGGAAATTGATCAACTACTTTATGGAAGAAGTGGAGAATCTGCGACGAGAAGTAATCGTATAGCCAACCCTATAGCTAAATTATCATTTCACTTATACAGCTCCATTAATCTAGTCATATTACCAAATTATTGATTGCATGGATTTTACTCAATACCAGTTGAACTCGAGAAATGTTGAGGGACTCCTGATAATTTTGATTTTTATACTGATGTTCAGTGTGCATATTTTCAGCTTCATTGAATTTATTGAAACGTTGTGCTTTAATTTAGCCTTTCCAGTCTAATGAAAGGAAACACGCAAATATCTCTGGAATTCTCACGGAACTCATTTCCCTCAATTCGTCGTTAAATAAATAAGTTCGGGTTAAAACGTTTAACGGAAAATGAATAACACAAACCTCTTAATCAATTTAACAATAATACTAAAGATAATTAGTGTTTTGATAACCCAAACGCGTATGGGATGTATACGTTCTGTCCCCTTGATAACTCATTAATTATTGAAAATTAAGGCGTTGAGACTCTTCACTTTATGAACTCGTCGTTATATTTTAATCACTGGGCTAATACAACAAAATTCGAGACTTGTTACGTTAATTAAAAACGCTCTGGGCAGCACTTTTCCAAATCCTACATAACATTTTCCACAGAAGGCGTAGCAATAAGGAATAAGGTACAGGTAGCCGTTGAGCGAGGTGTTTAGTGAGCTTAGCTGGAGAGTGAACTGTAAACTTTGTTAGAGCAAGGAGAATTGGAAGCGCTCCTTTATATTCAAATAAGCTTGATTTGTTACCCTAGTGGTTAGAGTGGTACATGAATATGTGTAAATTTAACATATCGGTAAAAAAAAGAAGAAGAAAATAACCGGAATATTGTTGGTTTCTGGGGAGATTACTTTTACCGGTAAACAGGTACGAAAATATTGTTGAGGTTGAATTTGAAGGAAAGGCTATGATTTAAAGTACCCAACAAACAATTCCAATCTTCAAATGTTAGGTAATATGACTAAACTCATATTACCTAATTGGAAAGTAGTAGTCTCCAAATCCAAACAGATTAAATGCTATAAAGCTGTGGGGCTTAGACTAGAGCCTTGTATTTGAACAACCTGAAGGGAATTCTTTGACCACTGCACTCATAAGGGATGCGCTGAAATTTTTGTTGTCATTTTCTCGATTATTCGCTCTTTGACATTGGAAAATAGCAAAATCTGAGTGACACGCGATGCTGACGTGGTTTCTTCTGAGGTTACGGTTACGGTTCGCACACTGTGAATCCGACTCCACTTATCGACTGATCAACGTAGTTTTATGAATAGCCAGCCTTCCGCCGCAATTATTCGACGCAATTTTTTTTAGCGTAAAGCTGTTCTGTTTCTTTTTTGAGAGTACATTAGACAAATAGGGGAAAATATTCAAAATACCATGTGATTTACATAATGAGATGCATCCTTCCCTTCGTCGATCATCGAGTTGAATGTTTGTTAGAATAAGAGTCCGAAAACGCCCAATTATGCCCGAAAAGTACATGAACTGTAGAGAATTATTCAGAATCGGTTTCTGGCTTATCTAATCTAAACCAGACGAATAAATTTAAGGTATATTGGCTAGACTTATTTGTAACATTGTCCCAAGCAATTTTGGTCTTCAATTTTGGAGAATTTTTATTAACTCATAGAACACTTCAACCTAACATAAACCAGCAAGTACATGCTGTTCTTGTGTTGACATGTTATGTTAACTTAAGGAATAACGAATACAAGGCTTAACCAATCTGAAAATTCAACTGACCTAGATTATTTCGGGCTATTATGATCGTTTCCTCATTTCGCTCAATGATCAAGTTCGGGCTCTGGTCATATAATGGTAAGACATTCAAACAGAAAAAAATAGAACTGGACATGGCATGAGAAGAAAAACAGCATTGGCCTGAAGATATTGATACATATCCTTCATTTTGGACTACACCATTAACGTAAACCAGAATTGCAACAGTAACTAGAATGTGTTTTTCCCTTCTTTAGCACAGCGCGAAGGCTGTTATCTGAAATAAAATGTTATAACGGATTTTGAATCTGCATTACAAGTTCTGAAGATGGGGTTTGAGAAACTCACTGGGAAAATATTCCAACCCTTAGACACACACACCATATTTTAATTTTTTTAGAGTAGTTTTATAAATTATCCTATTGCATGAGGTTTGGTATCTGTGAATCCAGGTGCACACACCACACTATTAAACTAGTTAAAATATAATATTCAGAGCTTTTTACAGTACCTAATTGCAAACGTATTCCAATTCAGAAACCATATTTCAGCCAGAATACGTTCAAAATAAGTGAACCTGCCCCACATCTGCCAAAACCCTGAACAATATATTTTACCTATAATTATCAATTACATGTTTGTGCCTCAAATTGATATTTATGTGGAAGTTTAAATAAATCACTTTGTGATTCTTGAAGAAAAGTGAATTGCTTAACACATATTAAATCATACAGTTTAAAAAGAATAATAGGCGTTGTTTCACAATACCACCAGTACACTCGTAGATTAGTGTACCCTCGTGGCATGTTTTTTGCTCATTTGAAGAGCACATATTTAACAATATGGCACGTTTAATTGATTGGACTATATCCAACGGAGGTTCAATATGAAAATGCATCATTCATTACGTAATATGACTAGAGCTTGAGAAAGTGCTTGATTATTGGGTTTTTCAGGAAAATTTTGAGCCGACTTCTAAACACGCACAACGGTGTATGCTTTGCTTGGATGAAAAGGTAAAACAAGGCTTAAATTCAACCCGCCCGGTAAGGGTCAGGAGATCAAACGAGAATCCGAGCTCAACGGATTAATGTTCCGCGTATAGTGTAGCTCAATTCTTTTTGTCTCTTGTTGGCATTTCATGTGTTTTGTTTGGGTATGTGAACGTAACGTATACATCACGAGTCATTTTTAGAAATTGGGATTGTATGGTTCAAACCAGCATAATCCTAAAAAAAAGTAAGCTAATTAACAACTGAAAGCAGAACTGTTTTTGGTTTCCGACAATAGTATACAAGGTTAGCCTAATTATTTGTTCCAAGATGTTGATAACAGTAACTTACCGGATTTGGAAGTACTTGTGCAGTTTAATTCTAATAATACTTTCGCTAGTTCCAATTATTTTTGCACTCCCAATCTACGCCTTCCGAGTTTTGGTGAGTTCGTTCATAATGCAATACTACCCCGAAGTAGACAAGCTTCTTAAAAGCCGTAGCGCAGTGTTTGGAATGGACGTTCAACAGGAGATCCCAAAATCCTCGCTTATTGGGATTTTGATAGTGGAAGGAATTGCAGATCTCAAGTTGGTTCGTGAAGTGGTCAGGACTCGAGTAATTGAACAACTGAATGAATCAGGTGTTTTCAAGAAACCCGAATTCCAGCAGTACGTTGAATCGTTCTGGGGTTTCCTGGCTTGGAAATGGGAACCAAACTTTGATATCAATGATCATATATTAATGTACGACGGAATTCACGCGGAATCTTTCCAAGACGAAAATAAACCAGTAAAACAAGAAACACTGTTGGATATCTGCAACGAATTGTTATACAAACCTTTTATCCGCAAAACGTCCCCTTGGGTCATCCACCTCATTCAAAACTACAGAGAAACGGACTCTCTGAATGAACCTGTGCAAACTGCTTTCGTTTTGCAGACTCATCACTGCCTCGGTGACGGGTTTTCCATCCTCAAGGCCTTCACGTCTGATTTAACGTCAGTGGAGAAGGAGAAGGCGATAATAACAAAGCACGCGCGTACTAATATAAAGAGGTCGCTATTGTCTCGTGTCGGAAGTGCCCTGGACTTTGTTCTTTCAGCGCCCTATGAAATGCTGACAGAAGTTAATGCGGCCAAAGATGGATTGACTGCTTGGCATGTTCCAGAGAAACAGCTTCAGCGGAGCGTGAACGGAGCTGTGTCTAAGGTGTTGGAGTTGGACTACTTGAAAGAGATTAAGAATCGGCATAAGGTCCCGTTTACGGTGCTCATACTGGAGTGCTTCACGGCTGCCTTGCGGAAGTTCATGAAAGAGGCCGGGTTACCAATTCCCAATGTCATTCATTGTGCATCCCCACTACCCATACCGGATCATCCGGACCAGATGGTCAATCATATGTACGAAACAAACAGATGTTCAAAATACCTATTGCTACGTTTTCTCTAATTTAAAATTTTTGCGAGGCTCACAGAATTTCCTTTTGCGCAAACAAGGCGAACGGTAATTCTAAAGCATATACGTATGAGACTTCGCTCAATTTGATTTGCCTTTTATTTAATGTTTAATGTAAATCGTAACAGGTTGTTGCCATACTATGTTGCATATTATGTAACAGGATTTCGCACGTTTAAGAGAACCTAACCTAGAACTATGCAACATAGTATAGCAACATCTCTTACGATTTACTGGTTTCTTTAATGTTCACGTCAGTGAGAGTTCCAAAAGTGAGAGTGAAGAAACCAACCACCAGGCTGCTTGTTATCATTCGTGTTCGCCGTACTGGAAATTGCGGCAATGTTTGATTTTCACTCTCACTTTTAGAACTCTTTCACTGACGTCAACATTAAGCGTCATTTTTATAGTGTCAGAGTTACAGCGATTCGTTGGAAAGCTGACTGATTAGTTTAAAGCGATCCGTTGGAAATCAAATCAAATCAAATCAAATCAGACCTTGTTAAATAGTTGAGGTCTGGTCAATGTGAAAAATGAGCATCTATCAATTAACGTTATCATAACAGTAGGGCTCCCTGGATCCAAAAAAAACGGCCGAAAACTGCACTTCCGGTTACAAAAGCCATATTTTGCATGGATGTAGCTTTTGACCATACCAACAAATTGTGATATGGAGAAATCCCGAGATTGGACTTTGGCGACCTGTATAGGGTCTCAAAAGGTCAGAAATAGGTTAAATTAGTCAAGCGAGGGCTACTGCCACCAAATTTGGTACACATGCAGCTTTTGACCATTTGAATTAGTTACTACAAGGAGATATTTTGAAATTTGACCCTAGCGACCTGTACAGGGTTCAAAGTGAAAAAAATATGTCAAATTGGTTGGAGTTAGACCTCTGGTCCCAAACTTGGAAACGTCGTAGGAATTGGCCATCCAAATAAGTTGTTATGTGGGGACATCCGAACATTTAACCCCGGCGACCGGAGCAGGGTCTCAAAGGGTCAAAAATTGGTCAATCTGGTCAGAGTTAGACCACTGCTGCCAAATTTGGAAGCAACGTAGCTATTGAACATTCAAATTATTTCCAATACGGAGACAACGAGAATTTGACTCTGGCCACCTGCACATGGTCTCAAACGGTCACAACTTGGTCAAAGTGCTCAAAAATGTGTTATTCACACCAAATTTGGAACCCACGTAATCATTGACCATCCAAAAAAGTTGCCTTATGGAGGCATCTAAAAATTCGACACCTATCGTATCGTGTTGCTTAAACTTTGACAGGGACGAAATTTCCCAACTCAGACGTGAAATGCGAAATAAAAATTGCCCATTGCTTGTGATGATGTGCGCAAATACGTAAAAATTCACGACACTTGTATGACAAACTTTACATTTCACGTCTGAGTTGAGAAATTTCGTCCCGACACGTCCTAATAGCAAATACGACCATGTCCAAGTTATGATGATTCGGTGATATTAACCATATCACCGAATCTTATATATATATTCCTTGCCTGCTTCGAATTATTTGCGACATGAGAGATGTCACGAACTTTGAACCAATTGAGCTGCAAAAGGTCTCAAAGGGCCAGTACTGTGTCAAATCAGTCAACGTTGTGCTGTTGAAACCGGTAAAGACGAGTAGACATTGAGCATAGAAACTAATTGTGGAAGCCATCCGGTTCATTTCATATAACATACAGAGGGTCAAGAATTTGTCCAAGTTGGTGTACTGGTATTTAAGAAAGCAGTTCGCAAAATTGATTTCTACCTGCACTGTTTCTCAAAGGTTCGCTGGTCCTATTGGTCACTTGTGGTACTGATCGGTATTGCTTACATCTCGATTATGTGAGATCTCTATAATTTATCTCCCTTGCGAAGTGCAAGGTACGTTTAGCTCCGTGAATGTCAATAAATTTCTTCGAGTTCGGTAGGTAGCTCCAGTGATCTCACGCGTATGTATCTTACTAATTTTATAGAATGCTTCCCAGCAATGCTCCCATATGCTACTCAAGTCGGGGAAGAGATTTTACTTCAACAATCTATCTAATTAAAAAAAAAAAAAAAAAATGGGGGTTTATAGTCCGATATATGCCTTCAAGGCCTGACAGACTTTGGAAACCATC
>JAQFYT010002485.1:0-12810 GCA_034694925.1 Ceratophysella denticulata
TACGCGGTGAGGGGGCCCTATACTAGGATTATACCAAAACCTCTAAATACAACTTTTGTATATAGAGTAGCGGTAAATGATGTAGCGGTATGTGTTGTGTAGCGGTGAAGGATGTAGCGGTAAGGTCGTGTAGCGGTAACGGATGTAGCGGTAAAGGATTTAGCGGTAAGTGCCGTGTAGCGGTGTTGGTCGTGTAGCGGTAAGTGCCATGTAGCGGTACAGGTCGGATCCCTTTAAAACTGCTTATAGAAGCCTCAATAATTTGTACTATTGTGTTCCATGAAATCCTGGTGAGGCGAACGAACCCCTCCTCCCCATAATATCAAACGTAGTGTGTATAGTGACCAGTGGTAGCGGCATTGTAGTAGATAGATTAGTATGCAATTTTCATCAAGTTCAGCATTACGAAATGGTTCCTTAATACATAATGCAGTATCTGACTCTGGTCTTGACGTTTTAGTGGAATGAATGGGTAAACATTCTTCTGCTCATTTAGGTACTCTTATGGAAAGTGGAACTTACGCATCGTAGAAAAGGAATTTGTCCGCTGAGCTTTCTGTACAGATTCCTTTGGAGCCGATGGACTTTCCGTCAATTGTAATGGAGTGTTGGTTGAGACCCGATTGAAACCATTTCCCTCTCCAACCTTCGGGAAGACGACAGTTGCCTGTGAATAAGAAAATAATTTCCATAAAGTATAAGTATCCACAGAAAATACCAAAGATTTCTGCATTTACATAACATTGTTGATTTTCGGTGAACTTGTTCAGATGATACATAGGGCTAATATATTTTCTTTGATTGAAAGACGTGGTATTCTCAGTTCAGCACTTGGAGCTGACAGGAGGCTCCCCCGTGTCTTCACGGACATGCAAATATTTGGTATAGCCTCAACAATTCTACAGTGCAACTTATAGCAATTGACAGTACAAGAGCTGAAAGGTTGACAAAATGTGCCATTCCTACCGCCAATACCAATACACAGAGACGAGTACACATACTTTGTATTTGAAAGACACGGAACTGACTTGTTTGTTATATGTAGATAAACTGAAAATAAGATTCGAAGCATCATCAATATGTTTATGTCACCAACATCTGGGACTCAACCAAATACTTTAAACTGGATTCCTCGTTGTTCTTTACCGGATATTTTCCCGAAAATTCGAAATCAGAAGTATGAGAGCCTAGGGTCTCAGGATCGTGTATGCAATGCGGCTGCGCTAGGCATTGCAAATTGCCAATATCAATGACAGATTCATGACATCTAAAATGTTTTACGGCTTTCGGGAATATACACAAGCTCCAGGACCAGGAGACTAGAAATATCATTCATTTTGCAAATTCCAAATGCTGGAGTTACATTAGCCTTTTTGTTTGTAGTTAGCAAGCAATCGTATCTTATACAGACACATGCAGGAATAGGATTTTGTTAGGGTAGAGTGATAAGATCCAAAAATCCAGTAACATGGGTGTATTACGCCAGAGTAGATATGCTTATCTGGGAATCCGGGAAGTACCGGAAAAGAGGGGTAGATTGAAGGATACTTATTTAACTTCCGTGCTTACTCTGCTACTTCAACTTAAAATCATAGTACTATTTCAAGCTTTTCTTGTTCCCCTAAATCTGAGATCTGAGGCTGATCGTTTCACTAAATGAGTCAGGTCGGGACAACAGTGCAGTGGTACACACAATTTGGAGATACATGGCATGGAGGTAGGAATGTCTTACGTAAATGAACTGGCACAGTCTTTTTCAGATTTATTGTTGATTCCAGGCCCAAATGAAGATATTTTAAGCAACAGAGAACCGTGAAGCTCGCTGACCCATATGGGTAAAGAGATTGATCCAAAGACCCAGGGATATGGCGGATTAGAATGAGAAATTGGAGATTTAGCTCTAAATGCAGGGGATAATTCTAACGTAGTATCGTCGTCAGTCGTCACTAGTGGGCTTAAGTGAGAACAGGACTTAGTTTCATAAATAATAGGCTTTGGCTTTGGTCTCCCTGCTGGTGCTGGTGCCGTCCTCGTTTCATCCCTCACAGCTGCCAATCTTTCCTTGACTCTCAGAGACGCCCATTGTTGTCCCCAATCTCGGCCCAAGATCCCTTGAGATATTACGTTACATTACATTAAATGGATAAAGGCGACACAATCTTAATATAACATAAATACACAACTACTGGATTCAAGGCAAGGGCTTCCTACCCGGATATTAATTATCCGAGCTTCAACTTCTCCCAGCCACAGATGTTGGCAGCTAATCCACAATCCAGCATATCATATCTCTATATTATACAATAGTTATTCCAAGTCGAGATTTCAACAAAAGCTTTTCCTCCATTCTAACTACATACACATTGTTCAGCATTAGTAAAAAGTTGCGTCTGGAGCATTATTTAGGATTAAGGTACAAGGAATTCACGAATATTTGTGGATTCTGGTTCGAATAACATTCGGGACAAAGCATGAATAAAGAAAGAAAGTGGTTGGTGGGCGAGGAAGGTCTTTGAACATTTGATATAACATTACAATTCTGAACTCGTTTGTCCATTGAATTATGTGTGACTTAGACATAATTATGCGACCTTCTTCGGGTATTTATTTATGGAATTTTTGAAAGTTAGAAAACTTAATTTAAATATTAATGTTTGCGATCTCATAGTCCCATTCATGGGAGGGCGTTTTCTAAAGTGTGAACGACATAATCAAAATCGAAAGCAAGGCCACAGCGACCCAATGTTGAATATCCGCACATTTTCCAAAACGCCGCCATATCGAGGCTGACGTTAACTGGAATGTTTGCAGCTTACCACCCACTATTCGTATATTTTGCTGCTCTGTGCTTGGTTCTTGGATATCACGCTTTGCATTCATATACATAAGTACCTATGCCGTTTAAAGTCATTGGTGGTGCGGTGAAAGCAGAGTCAAGAGCTTTCTCCAAACTTCATGAGTTTTCATTTCTTGACTTGACTGTACTCGCCATCACGACATTAAGAAGGATTTTAAAGTCCATGAAAAATGAGTTCTGTCTTCTGTCCCTCCTTGACTAGGTATACTAAAGTTAGATTGCTTCCAGCTTCCTCCCACCCGCAGCGTCCCCGCTCGCAGTCCGTTCCATACAGTCAAATAAATTTGGATATTAAATACCTACCTAACATGCGTATCATCTCATTCCAGAACACTATTAATACCTCACCCCTTCTTGTCTGGCTCCGCTGTGTAACATTATCTTATTAAAATCCTTGCCATTCGCACATGCGCGTGCCGGTTTGAAAATTTGGTCATATCTCGCATAGAGTATTGCAATGAGGTATTACACTTGACATTACGTTAAGTAGTTTCGGAGATATGGGGAGGGGGGTGCGAAGTGCGAATATACTTGGAACCCTGTACATTTTATGGTCTAATCTAAACTCTGCTACCGTCTCCTAAAAACAATATTGAACAAGATTGTTTTTTTCTGAAAGCACGACTGGATCAAATCCTCGATGGATATAGACCATGTTATCAATGATCTAATTATGATCTACGGTCGGTCGGGTTGAGTTTCCACTCCCTGTTTCCATTGCTGCGGTGGGCTGAGGGAACAGAAGACCCTCGGGGTTGCGTTCCCAGCAGACCTAATTGTCCTGTTTGGCCTCGTGTCATCTCCAAAAATTGGACAAGCCCATACGCCACAGCGGCGGTCGAAAGGCCGTCTGGAACCAGTTCAATTGTACATTGATCCTCGTAACGATGAGATACATAAATAGCCTCCAGAAAACCTACATTAAGTACATTTCACATGTTGTGTTCGGAGGTGTAATGAGATGAGATGCACTAGAAAACATGGGCTAAGGCTGAGCTGGGATTAAATCCACAACTTTATCCTCCGTTCCGCGGCTCAGCTTTTTCCTAACCACAATGTCAAATGTGTACATTATTAATGTAATTGAGACGGAAATGTAACATGTGGAACTTGCCCATGGGCACAACGCCAGGAATAGTGCTCAGGAAAATATTTCCTCATTTTAAAGTCCGCGACGGGTTGAAAGGGACAGAGGATTCGTTCTGCTCTCGATCTCAAAACAAACAAGAGATCATTATTTAATATCCACTCGTCTGTGATCTGATTCGAGACGCATTGATCCGAAATCACTGAAAATATATCTCATCTCATAATAACTCCAATCAGAAGACCTTGTTGTTTCTCATGTTCAACTCCTTCCCCTTAAATCCCGTTTACCGCAAGTTGCTGCCTTGTGTTTCGGAGCATTCAATTTCCACCACTTTTTTCAGATTCTACTGAAATATCCGTTAGTGTAAGGGCATAGAGAAACTGGAGAAGAGGGGAGCCAGGGGCGGAAACAATCTCGATGTCAGATGAAGACATGGGTCTGAATACTAAGTACACTCACGCATCACGTTATAGCCCAACCTCAAAGTCCAACATATAAAATGTCCATGTCCATGGATTCTCAGCCCAACTTTTGGAACTCCTTTTCCTGGACATATCCATTTTATGATGAAATCCGTGCGAGGCTTCCAATTCTCAGCAAAGTAGGTTTACGTGGAACCAAGGATCAGTGGAGTGGAATGGACTTATCTTTAGGCCTGAATTTTGGCTGTGCTAATCCCCATCACACACGGAGAATGAAGAGAAAGCACATCCGTCTTGGAGTGAGTAGTGGATGGATGGAGCTCCAACATGGCAAATGAGCAACCTGAACGGCTCTTCATGGAATTAAACTTCATTGAGGATTTTACAGGATTCAATATAATTGGGCACGAGTGGGGCTCGGGAGAAATCCGACAAGTATGCCATCATTTCAAATATTTCTGTACGATTTTGAAGTAGCTTCAGCTAACCCCAGTAAGAATAACAAAGCTTGAGAAAAAAAATAATTCATGAGGTCGAGCTTGACCACTACAACGTGAAATTAAAGAACTTCATCCTTTGAATTATTCAACTCGTCGACGTCAACTAGACTGTAAAAGCGGAACAGTGTTGCGAGTCCTAGTAGAGTATATCGATTTTTTACTTAATTTCGGGTTAGGTTCGGTTATTTTCTATAAAAATACCCTCGAATTAAGAAAAATTCTCTGCACGAGTTTTCCCTAAAATAAACTAAATAAAAATGAATCAAAACAGGTCTGTACAGAAAACTGGCAATACTGTCTGCTTTTACTAGCCCACCACCGCTCTGAAACCTGAAAGTTAAGTCGACATGGCCAAATAAATACCGTTGTATCAGGTCAAAATGAAAGTTACAGGTTTACACACAAGTTCTTGAAAACTTGCATGTACATTGGAAGCTATATTGTACAACCGAACCCAGAGTCATCTTACAGGCACGTCTGCATCAACTGCTACCGGTTGGGACGACAGAAAGTTGGGTGCCCAAATTAGAAACAGGGGAGATGAATTATGGGGCCATAAAAACGAAAGACGAGCAGTGGAGCGTGGAATGACATCGTACGCATATGGATGTTGACATGTTCTCAACTTGAAAATACACCCTAACTAACCACTCGAAGATTGAAGATGAAACAGAGTCAAATCTTTCAAATAAGTACTCGAGTAACATGTTTGTGCAGTCTGTAAACTACTGACAAGTCTGTTACTTGAATTCGACAGGCCAGCCTCCTTCTCGAGATTGGACGTCTACATTTAGAATCTAAAATAGGGAGCATTGAGAGAAAGGCCGTTGCTTATTCCCGTGTTTGGCGGCTGAGATGGGATGAAGTGATTAAGATGGTTGTCGCCCTGGATCTTGCCAAGAATTCCGAACGGAAAATGTGGGGACAGGGACAGGGATTATAGGCGACTTGGAACGGGCCCGGAAAGAGGTTAATGAAAGTTCCAAACATGTTCTCCGCACTCCTCGACTTTAAATGAGCCTCACTCAAGAGGGATGTGTGACCGGAGCCTCTGATTGAAATTAACGAGGAGAGAAATGGTGGGTGCTAAGAACGCCATGTGCCAACACCTTCCAACTAACTCACAAGAAACAATACCAGCCCACAACTTAATTATACCCGTCTACGCCATTACCTCCTCTCTACCCTGTCTCGAATGTCAATTTTCTGAACGGAAGAACCAGGGTAAGGGTAAAGTCTTAAGCCAGGCCATTTAAGTCAACTAAACAGGTTTGCATATCTCAAGAATTTTGAAATGTTAGCTCCGTCGAACAGTACCTATCTAATATTGATAAACCACTACTATAATGTATAAATATTCAATTCCTGATGAGTGATGAGCTTTCTGCGTTGCAGGATTTGGAAATGGAACGAAGTTGAAATGAATACCATCTTGTATATTGGGATTGGGATGTGAGAAGTGAAGTGTCTGTGCAAATTGGATTAGGCTGAATTTGTCGTCACCACCGGGTGGGAACTGGGAATGGTGCCAGTGGCTGTATTGGAGGTGAATGCGGAGCATTAAATTGTGCAAAATGAAAAGTTTCCAACATTCCTGTTCACTTCAATAAGCCTAACCTCATTCCAGTCTGCCTTTGTTCTCTATTCTTCTCCGCTAATCCAATTCAGGTCCCCGCATTGAAACTCCGCTTCGGTGAAACTCAGTTTTCAGCTCGGTTGCACGATTATTAGCAAAGGCACTGTCTGCGTGGCCCCTGCCTCTGACCCCCAAAACCAATTCCAATGCTCGAATGAAATATGCTCAACTATTACTTGAGAGTTTTCGTTCATATGAACAATAAACTTTACTTAGGTAGGTACCTATTTTTGTTACGTTAAACGATTACGCTCAGGCGGGTTAGCACGAACCCTCTTAACGTGTGCTTGTTATTCTATTTAAGTATAAGGGATGAGCCTAGGTAGTAACAAAGTTTTGGCCACATTACATAATCTCAGAAGCATACAGATGTCAGAGTTTTTTTGAGTCTTGAATTGAGTCCGAACTCATTGCTTTTACTCAAACTTTCACTCCCATGTTTCATTTCTCTTCATGAACTTGAGTGAGAGACTGTTTGTACTTCTTGTTCAAGAAAAGTTAATTCCTGTCCCTACTCTGCCCTGGCCAGCTCTCTCCTCTTCTGCCTCTGTCACATTAATCACACTTTCTGTCAAAAATCCCACCCTTTATTTTTTCAACTTTTCTGTCCGTATGCCTTATTTCCCTTCTTCCACCTCTTCGGAAACACAGAACTCCCCCCTCATGCACACGCCCACTGTAATGTGAAAGTAGGAATAGTACTTCACGACTCACGACTTCTCAAAATCAATTTCTCTTCATCAGCCACGGCCAAAACTTTTTCCTGGCATTTAAAACCCGAGGCCCCCAAATGCTTCCAAACCCAATAATTCATAATAAAAATTGGTATTCCAAGACAGTCCTCTTCTCAGTCCTGCTTTCATGCAATATATCACATCCTTACATTCTAGTCAACTTTGATATGACAGGATCTGAACCAGCTGCATTCAACAGCTTTTAGCTCCTATTTTTCTCCTGCATGAACGAATGTTTCTTCGTTATAGTACGAGCTAGTAGTTGGTATTTAGTAATACAAAATTACTTCTGTTTATGGAAAGTAAAGTTCAAGTTAAAGTTGCGAGTGCCAGGAATTAGGTAATTTAAGTCCAAGAAATGGCGGTATTTAAGGAAAACACCATCTAAGTACAACATTTTACAGCAAGGAAGAGTTAGATGGAAGCGGTGATTTTTCATTCAAGCTTCGACAAAACAAGCTAATATACTTCAGAGCGAGGAAACGTCGGGGAATGAGAATTTAATATTCATCCGGGCCGGAAACCAAAAGAGATAATTTCCGGTGAGAGTTTCTTATCTTGAGTAACGGACGCTGATGGTGACGTCAAGTATGTGCATAACAGAAACATAACATAGCCTTTCCTCAGGGCTAATTTATGTGTTAATACGTGTGAGGCGGAGCAACCCTTTATATTTCCAGATCTTTCAACTCCTACTTATCCAAAACTTGAAATATATCGTTAACAAATAGTCAAGCTTTGTTCACAATAATGACCCAAAAAATAATTTTATTATTTATGTTCCATTTAAATACATTGGTGCATTCACAAAAAAAATAATCTAAGAGTATCGGGATTAGTTAAGCCTGGAGTATTTGACTCGGCAGATGAGATGAGATCAGACACTTTTAGGAGTGGAATCCACGCCTCTATGTCATTTTAAATGCCATGACAAAGAAGCGAACAGCGTTTCGTAAAAGGGAACTGTCAAACATCTCGTTAGAAACTACAAATTGGTTTCTTTTCAAACACATGGCGGAGGATGCAGAAGGAAAACTCTTCAGAAACCTGTCCAATACTTCATACTCGCTTCGCTCCTTCGCTCGGAGGAAATGCTGTATTCCAACTTTTAATGAGCCACTTGGAACCCTCGTCACCTCTCTCCGAAGAGCCTCAACTTAAAGTATAACTCCTACCATCCGCCTCCACAATCCAAACATTTACATACACATGTTGAGCATGATTTGATTCACTGATTCAAGATCTGAATACATGATCAGACCTTCACAACACCGACTTCGGGTCAAGTCTAATGATATTCAAAAAGCTCACGGGTTTCGGCAGACTCCCCGCAGTCTGTCATTCTCGAATATAGAACGGACACATGTTCAAATTCAAATAATGTAGTATCGTCACGCATGATTCCCGGTTCCAATAGTTCCTTGTAATATCTTCCATACTATAGGTAATTCTCGGCAACAGGAGATCGGGCGTGGAGAATAATTATAATTTTAAGTTTGGAATTTGATTCCACTGAGAACCCGGATCTACTACTTATCCTTGTCAGGCTCAGATTCAGACTTCCCACTGTGCAAGGTTTAATCGCATCTGAACTGTTTTGTCGCAGTTATAATGTTCCATTGATAATAGGCTTGAGGTTCACGGTTTAATGTCGCTATAGCGCTACAGCTTGCCTGCACCCTTTTAGAATATTGAATCATATGTATATCAATGTAAGGTATACGCACATTCAAACAGGCTCGTATTATTTGAGTCAACCTTCAAAAAGACATGATGGAACAATGTTTAGGACATTCCATGGTTGTCCCCTTCTTGGTCAGACAATAGAGAATTCCTGACCCAACCTAAGGCAGTGGGACAAAGACGGAAGAGCCGTTTCTTTGTAGTCCGGTTGTCTGGTTGTGTGGATTCCCGGAGCACAGAGCACAGCTTACCTCCTGCCAAGCATTAAACGTCACGCAGTGCACCCAATTACTCACATTCATATCCTTCTTCTGCTCTTCCCAGCAGCAGAGAACAGAGGAAGAAAAGCGACGCGGAGTAAAGAGCAAAAAACGGGAATAAATGTGTTTCAAAACTCCGTGAAGCCTGGAGAGTCTACTGCTAATGAATGCGGTTCCCAGTGGACAAAAAAGGCTTTCACGAATTTCACTTTCAGTGCTTCACAAAATCAGGCTCCATATCTGAACCGAAACGTGTTTCGTTATTCTAAGGTTTAGAGAAGTCAAGTTCATTCTGGACAACATGTCCATCACTGTCCCGTGCATAGCACTGCCAGGAGGTAAAAGTAACCCTGAGAATAAATGGAGCTCTCGGAATTTCTAACCATTCTCTGACTGACACTCACATCCCAGATTTTTATGGCTAAGGAAACCTCGTTTCTCAGTCACACCCTATTCCAAGAAACTGAAGTTTGAGGTAAGTACATTTTGAACTTTCTGACAGATCTTGGCAACAGCAGTCGTGGGTGCTAGCTTAACCTGTCGGAAAATGGAAACTACTGCTAGGCCGTCTACCTGTTATTTTTTAGTAATATGTATTTATGCGTTAGAATTTAAGAATGGAATTAGATAAATTCCATTTCTTGTGAAAACAAACTAAGGATAGGTTTTGAGTCATGAACGGGGCGATGCTGGGCTGGGCTTTAGCCCACCATCGCCTCGTTCATGGTTTTGAGTAAACCACTGAATAATACAACAGAAAGCAAAAATCCAGTTGAAATGTGACATTGAATTCAGGAGCTTTTGACGTCAGGAGTTTTGGAAGGGTGAATTATGGAAGGCAGGCACGGATTAGATACCCTGCCTTTTTTTCAGAGAGGGATGAAATGCTGCAGAAAATGTGATTCCAACGAGATGTGCGCACCTTGGGCAGCGAGAACACAAAGACCATGTAAAAGCTCTTTCCCTGTCCTTGCTTTTACGTGGATTATTGAGAAAATGCCCCCAGAATGCTTTATGTCCTCTTTCATTTCCCATTTCCATGGCAGACGAAACACAAGCCCCGGTTTCAGCTCCATTCATACGTGCCTGTATCATTTCACAGAGGCATGGTTCCAAACTATATCTAACCCGTCAGGAATGAAGCCCAGTTTCTAGAAGTCATTCTTCTAAACAAGTCATGGATATCTCTATACTCCATTCTAGAGATCAAAAGATAGTTTATACTGTGTAAACTTCTCGTGTGAACATCAGCTCTGATCTCCGATTCAATTCCTATTTCAAAAATTCAACTTACGCACCTGGATCGATCTACCTGCATTGAAGATGTACTTTTCTTTTACACACGACGAAAGTGAATTATTGACAGAAGACCCATCATCATAATAGCTCAATTATAATTTTAGTCTTTAAACTAGATATAGCGTCGAAATATACACCCCACAACAGCATCGCGCAACGTCAACATTCTTGCAGACAAAACAAATACTAATACGAATGGGCTCCGTTTTTAGTACTTTGCATCGGCACTACATATGGCTAGGTGTAGGAAAAGCCATAATTTATGAACGGAGCGGAAACGGGGGATTAGATCCCATCTTATTAGAGATGAAGAAAGAGAGGAAGAGGACGCCGATCCATTCCTCAAGTCTCCCGTAATGATTATGAGGATATAATTTAGCTCGGTAATATGAGCTCTAAATCCAATTATCAACTACGTTCAGGAATAACACTACACAAATTGCTTAAAGTAAGCATGAAAGCCCACTCAGGTCCATGTTATTACACAATCCGCCCTATCCCTTCCATGTATTAATTGTGAGAACAAAGACTGAAACTTTTTATAAAAAGTATGGAATATGTTTGCGAGAACCGGAAGTTGTTTATGAGCCTTGCCTTCCAGAGCTTAGTTACAGAATTCCGGACTAGTTGGGTTGGACGTATTCAAGTCAAGCCTGACCCACCATCGTCACTCTCGAATTCAAGTGCCTTCGTTAAACCTTTCGCATCGGAGGATTGTAAGCCAAGATAACTCCAGGTATTATTTAAACAAACGACGGCTCAACTACTTATCAGGTTCGGATGATAATCTTATCCAGGAGGCCTGTAGGGAAAATTCCCACATTATGTCGGAATTAATCTTGCCTATCTCAGCGTGTGGGCGTTTTCTGTATAAAATACCTACCTAAGTATTCCAAGGGTCTACTTCCAGGGAATTCTTATTAAATTTCGGCTTGTATTTAAAGTCTCCGCTAAATATTCTCTTTTTCACCGCATTTTAACTAAAATTGTAAGATCTGGCTTTCCCCGATTTTTTACTTTTTTTATATAATGAAAGTTACTGCTTTTCACCGCAATATACTGGTTCGGACCGAAAAAGGCGCAAAGTAAATGAACTAATTAGTTATAAAATAATGACATTATTGACAAACGAAACTTTCACAATAATTATTACTGTACAATAAGTGCTGTACGCGCCTTTGCCAGTCTTCCGTGTTTGCGTTTTTGGTTAACTGGAATAGTTTTAGCTTCGTCGGATGTATGTTGAAGGAGGGGTTGAGAGAGCCTATGAATACTGATCCGAAAACCAGTGAGATCAATCGCCTCCACGCCGATCAGGACACAAGGTGGGCCTATTTCGGTCTCTCCTAAAGACAGCATTTACTGTGTGGAATTGTCTCCTTGCTTATTCCATTTGGACCTCTTTGTCCTCAATGAGTATTTGAGAAGAGAGGGCAAGGAGACACTTGCTAGTTCTTCAGGTTGCAGAAAAGGCTTCCCGAGAACAGCACTACGGGCTTCGCAAAGAGCCTCACAGCTACAAGCTTCGTCGGATACATTGTATTTATTTTCCAAAATTGCAATTCCGAGTACATGTTCCATATACTTCTTCAAACATGTCCAATATACTTTCATTTCATATACTTCTTCAAAAATTGAGGGCAAGTACCTGAAGCATCTTCCCAACAATCATTCGCTGTTACCATACAGCCAATTAGTATTGCCTACTCTGAAGACTGCAGAGTAGGCAATACTAGTTGGCTATGCTATTACAAACCAAAAGTGATTTTGGTATTTCTGGAGTGTGCTGAATGTTCTCCAATTAAGTTTTTCACGCGGGCGTAGGTAACATCAATGTCAACTTTCGTTAATTTGGGCCGGCCGCTAGCGTTCACAAAGTAATGTGTATTGCTAATTCACTGTGCAAAACTTGATGGTTGGCTATTAGCTTTTGTAAGCAGTTGTATGCATCAGTTTACAGTGGCAGTGCAATTGACGGCGTATTAGCAAATAGCTTCGCGTTGACGTAGTCGGGATTTTGTGCAATCGACATCTGTTTCAATAAAGATTTGGCTGTATCGAAGAACTGGTCAAATGGAAGTCGATTTCTAAGTGTCCCTTCATTTTTGACTACGTTGATGGTGGATTCCAAGCACTTTTGGTATACCTGGAGCATCCAACGCTCGTCCTTTAAACCATCCCTCATGCTTCATAAGAGACTCATCATGGAAGTATTTCAAAAGTAGTTTTACGATGTGAAATTCTTCCTGAGATTTAGCTAATTGCAACGACGAAATGTCATATTCTAACCCGCTTCATAGTGCACGAGAGTTTATCAATGTCAATGTGT
>JAQFYT010002486.1:0-12809 GCA_034694925.1 Ceratophysella denticulata
TTAGTACTATTCTTTAAGATTTGTTTTTTGTTTACTTAAAAACTACTTCCAAATGTTTGAATTTGAACTTCCAATCCTTTTTAAATCTCCACATTGTCGGTCTACACTACACCCGTTTAAACGGTTTATTTCTTTTCCCATTACAGGGAGATATGGTGAGGGACTTGTCCACAAAAATCACGGATACCCGTCAAAACGTTGCAACGGTGAAGTCGGACATAGACGAAATGAGATCCAAACGCGATGCAATCGTGGGTGAAACGAGTGTCTATTCGGTCAAAGTGAAGGAACAAAATAATCGAATTATTCAATCCTCCCAAGAAAAGGCTCGCCTTGAGAAACTCGTTGCGGAGAACGAAGTGAAGCGTATTCAGCTGAAACAACTTCGAGAAAAGTTACAGAATAAGAGAGCTGAGGTAATTAGCAATTCGAGTTTGATTTCTGTATGCAATTTTATGCTTGAAATGTTCAAGCAATGTATTTCTGTGACCTTTAGCTCGGGAAGAAACAGAGTGACGCAAATATTATCGCCACGGAATTGGAAGAACTCCGCGTCTCACTCGCAGCTCTTATTGAAAGCTGCAAGAATCTGTATGTGGATTATCAGGATAAACGCTACCAAGTTCTGAATTTACGGAAGAAACATCATGGAGACTTTGATAACAGTGTAGCTTGGAGTTCTCCAATTAAGCGGACCTGGTCCATTCAAAAAACACCTGTTTACTATCGTGCCTTGTATGATTTCGAACCTGCCAATCCGGATGAGCTTGGTTTTTCAGTTGGGACCATTATCCAGGTGAGTTTAGTAGAATTTGGTCAGGTTAGGGTAAATAGGCTGTGATGTCGTGTGATGCCAGGAACGTTGCCCAAAACATTTTTTCCTGATCTTTGTGGTTGCAAGATTGTTTCGTTGAGGTTATGTTAGTCGTCGACGTCGACGTATTGGCATCCTGCCTTGGGATTTGGACATTGTAATTCCGCCGATGAATGTAACCTAATCTTGACGAATACAACATGCAGGCACAAAAATGCGAGGCAATGTTTCCGGTTACGTTCCTGGCCTCACACGACATACTCACTTTCATAGTTGATGACAATATTTTAAAAATTATGTCTGGCCACACAGCGTGACGACAATGGGGCTCCAGACCCGGGATGGCTATGCGGGATTTTGGATGGACAAGCTGGCTGGTTCCCTGAGTCCTTCGTTGAAATTGTTCCACCAGATGAAGTGATTCCGTAAGTTATGTTGTCTATCCGCTGGGTGGAAGTTTTAAGTAACTTTTTACGGCCAGTATTCTGTTACTACTCATTAATCGTTGCATGCTGCTCGTTAAAAGTTGCTTCATACATCTTACATTAGTTTTGAGTCTGATTCAAGTTCTAAGTTGTAAACCTAGATTTTGTGTTTGATTTGAACAGTGAGCCATTATCAGTTCCATCCATTGAACTTGCTCAACCTTCCGCCAAGACCAACCACTCGAATGCTGACGGAGGAGGTAAATTTTATTTTCTTTTGTGTTTTATGGCTATTCGAACGTTTAGATTTACGGCGGTATCTCGTAATGCAATGGCTTCTGTAATACTGTATTGTGATGTGTTCAAAGTGATATTTGATATATTTCGTTACAGAATATTACATGGCGTCCTACACGTACGAATCAACGGAGCCGGGTGATCTCTGCTTTGAAACTGGGGAGATTATTCAAGTTTCTCAAGCGGAAGGGGAATGGTGGACCGGGTCAATTGGTCCAGATCGCTTCGGTATCTTCCCAGCCACTTTTGTGATACCGTTAGAGACAGAAAGCAACAGCAATAATGTCAATACTGCCTTTGAGTTCAATCAAGACCAAGGAACTAAAGCCGAACTTCCATCTCACCAAGAAGCGGAAATCCAACGAGAAATCAGTGATGTGAATAATAAGAATCTGGACCCGTCTCGTTCTCCTAAATCCATGAAGACCAAGAAATACGAAGTCGCTACCGTGCTCGCAAATTATACCGGAAACGGTGAGGGTCAAATCAGTCTGAACCGTGGAGAACTCGTTACCGTGCGGAAGCAGTCCGCTTCTGGGTGGTGGGAAGGGGAGATTCAGGTAATTTAACTGATATCGATATTACGGTTCTGATATAATCTTGGTTCTGTTATAACCGAGCCGGTTCGTATATAATATTGAAAGCTGTTCTAGCCAGGTCAACCCAATCAGAATTAGTTAGTTATGGAATCTGGACCAGAATTTAGCGCTCTTTTTAATGGTGCACTCGTTAACATTGCTAACCTGCTGCAGCATTGTATTTTCCAATAATTAACAAATCGGTAGAACGTAGAACGTTGGTTCGATCCTAATTCCAGCTGTTTGCCCATTATCTGGCTCTAACACAACGATACTTAACGCTAAAATGCTAAAACAAATATGAAAATCGTGGCAAAAAATATTTAACTTATTTCAGCACTCGAACGGAAAACAACGTGAAATTGGATGGTTCCCTGGATCTTATGTAAAACTGGTTAGCTCTGGAAATGGTCTGTCACGTCAAAATTCCAGCCGAACCACACCAACCACGTCGGATGATTTTGAAATGCCAGGTTCTGTGGCTCCAATTTTTGAAGAATTCAAAGGTTCGGGTGTTCTGTTTTCTAAATATACAGTATCTTTTCTTAATTTTCGTTTGGTTATATGTTTTAAGTTAAAATGTGTATTTTTTTTCTTTATTTCAGAACAAATGATTGCCATCTTTCCTTATACTGCCCAGAATACAGATGAACTAAGTTTTGTGAAGGACGACGTGATCATTGTTATCTCGAAGGATGAGCCGGATTGGTGGCGTGGTCAACTTCGTGATTCAATTGGCTTGTTTCCGGTCAATTATGTCCAATCTCTGTCCCAAACAACGGGGAATCGGGAGGCTCAATGTAAGTTCAATATTGAGTTTAGTTTTGTTATTTTTGGGGGATTTGGGTAACTGTCCGAGTTACAGTTTACAGTTTTGCAAGTCTGTCTCTGTGGGATGGCGTGGCGGCTCTAGTTTTTTAGATTTTAGTTACTTTTAGTTTTTTCAATTGCCTGCCTCTGCACCTACTAGTACCTATGTATTTTTGGAAATTTTGTTTTTTTGGCGTCAATTTATTTTTCGACCCAGTGCATCCATCCATCCTCCTTTTCTTATTCTATGTCTGTTTTTTCTGTTTATTTTCTGTAGAAAAACCCTGCCGAGTCAGTCACTATGTTTTGAGCATTTATATGCAATGCAAACGTAAGCATGGGTGGAATTGTCTTATAAGAGAAGTGCCTCTAATCAAAACCAAAATTCTTAGTTTTTATTTTTAAAACCTTTCCAAATGTACAGCAAATCTGCTTATAGATAGCCAAAAATTGATTCAAATTCTAGTCAAACAGCAATAATTTACAATTACGTATTACGTGGACACCCTCACGACTTTAAATTGATGAGTATTATATTGCATTTATATATTACAATTACGAAATTCTTTTGCTCCAACGCCGAATAACGAAAGTATTTGTCTGTCAATAAATATACCGTTCGAATATGACTGTTTAGTTTTCATTTTATGTATGTTTTATTTTATTCCTTTCTTATGCTTAAGGCAAGGCCGTGTATTTTGAATTTTGGTGGTATCTCGTAATGTTAGCTAATTGGCTAAATCTGGTTGAGGTAGGGCTACATAAAATGGCAAAAGCTAACAAGGGAACCCCTTGAGGTGAGCACAGCGTTTTCAACCAACACATATGTATACCGTCAACTACTTAGGTTGGGTCATGGTATGATCAAATGCTAAATATTACATCTGCAGATTCATAGGTCACTGAGATATCAGGGTCACAATTTCATAGATGAGTTGAAAATCACGTGTTAATTTCCATAAGGATTTACAGATTTAGACAAAGACAAACTTTGAGCATATAAAGTTTTTAGGCGAAATTAAGATGCCATGACCTTTGCACACGTCAATTGCAATATTTTGACTAAAATGACCCAAAATTGACCCAACCACATTGTAAAAGTCAACTTGTACGACCGTCCTGAGGTCCCTCAGTTTATACGAATCAGTAAATATCATTTTCTAAATCGAATTAATAAATTAACGAGTTTTACCATAAGAAGGATGTGATCCATATGATGTTGATTTAATCAGATAAAACTTCTATGCCAAGGATGTTGGCATTCTAACGACATACTGTATCAGAGATTCCTCCAAAATTCAAAGTACGAGACTCGCCTTACAATTAGATGCACGCCGCGGGTCGCTTCTTTTTAACTGTCTGTGCTTCTCTGGTGTAAATTATCAAACTAGTACATAGTAATTAAGTAATTTAGATTTAGCTGGGAAATGAGTTGAACGTATAACTTGAATAGTTGCTATACCTGAGACGGAGGAGTCGACCTGGGATGGGGGGCCTGGGACGGGTACACAGGGTACAGAGCAGGAGGAGGTCGCTGAAGAGGATGACAACGACAACTGGGACAGTAATGACGACAACGACGAGGAAATACTGGATCAGGATCAGAGTTTCGAGAATACGAACCGTGGTGGACAAGGAGACACTACCAAACCCTTTGGCCTTGATTACTACGAGAAGAACTACTCGACAGCCACTATACCATTAGCCACGCCGGTGGACGTTGCAAAAAGTACGAACGGGGTCAGCGTTTCTTCCTTGGAGCGGACGCGACAGGAAGCAATTAGCGAATTGATGCATACTGAAGAAGTGTATATGAAGGATATGAATATCGTTGAATCCGTAAGACTTCTTGTCATTTAATTGTTTACTTTTAAAGAAAAATTGCAAAACATCTGATATAATATTAATTAGAAATTTTTTTTAAACTCTTCACTCTTGCAGTGTTTTATTGGCCCACTCCACCGTTCTGGCTTATTGACCAACGAAGAACTCACCACCATTTTTGTCAACTGGCTCGATCTCATTGACTGCAGTTACAAGTTACTAAAGGCATTTATCATTCGCCGCAAAACCTGTGAAAACGGAGTCGTTTTGATGATTGGAGATATCTTATGTCAACATGTAAGTATTAGCTGGTAGAAAGCAGAGTTGTGTTCCGAAGAAACATGGCGCACAAAACGTAGTCTTCATTATGCTCTTGCTCTAATATTACGTTTAACGTTTCTGCTTTCAGATGCCAGCTATGATGACTTATATTCGTTTCTGCAGTGCTCAACTCCGAGCCGCATCTCTGATTCAACAGAAATGTGAAACGAGTCCGGAATTTGTTGAATTTACGAAAAAGTGTCAGGCGGATCCAAGGACCCAAAATCTACCTCTAAGTTCTTTTTTAATAAAACCCATGCAGCGAATTACGAGATATCCACTTCTTATTAAGAAGGTATATCATTCAAAATAAACATAATCGGTGAGCGAATGAAGTTAATTTATTGTATTATTAATTTCAGATATTGGAATCAACCCCCGATAATCATGCAGACAGTCAGAATTTGGAAGAAGCTCTGGGGAAGGCTGAAGAGCTCTGTGCTCAAGTAAATGAAGGCGTTCGAGAGCAAGAGAATTCGGATAGACTGGAATGGATGCAGAATCATATCAATTGTGTGGGATTGGATGAGCGATTAATCTTCAATTCTCTCACGAATTCATTGGGTCCTCGGAAGTTTCTGCATCATGGTTTACTTCGAAAGGTAAGCAATTTTTTAATATTAATCATGTTTGTTAAGCCTAGCCGGAGGAGCCATAACACATGTATATTATGATTTTCTCCACAGACGAAAAGCGGAAAAGAGCTGCTGGGCTTTCTCTTCAACGACTTTCTCCTTCTGGCCCAACCCACGCGTCCCATGAACCTGACTCAATTTTCCTTTGATCGAAATCGACATCTCAAATTCAAGATATATCGGAAAGTAAGCGATTTAATTTCGATGATTAGATTTGCGAAGTACGAAATATTTCAGAAAACTAATGGAGTTCTGAATTTACAATTACAGCCAATATTCCTGAATGAGCTCACTCTTCAAGAGCAGGATACATTGAATGAAGCGGAATTTGTGATTGGAACTGGAAGTCGTATGTACCAAATGTATGTGTGTGCTCCTGGAATTTCTGAAAAACGTTTGTGGGTTAGAAGTATCAATGAGGCCAAGAAGAAGTACATACAAGTTCAACAGCAGTTTCTTCAAAAGCAAAGATCAAGTAAGTCGTTGATTCGATTTCATATTTCATCGATCCGTGGATGTCAAGGTCAAATGTTAACTGATATTTTTTATTTAATTTGTTAATTAAACTACTTATTTCTTAACATCAAGCGGCGCGGAATACCGATGACACTACATAGGTTCGAATATAGAATAATTCTAAATTCTAACATCTAAGATTTTTATTCTTAGAGAAAACAAATTCAGTGGGTAGACTGCTCGTGACAGTTATGGAAGCCAATAATCTTTGCGATAAGTCAAAGACTGGTAAGATCTGTACTTGCTCTGCTGAAGCATTCGCAGAGTTGGCTGAAAATTCAGAAATAATTGTGCTGATTGCCGTATTTTGTGTGTTTGATCATTTTATTCGAGTTTGGTAGCTCTGAAGTACGAATCCCTAAGTACTCGCGCATGCATGATATAAATACATAGTTTGCGATCATAGCTTGTAATTTATAAAAGGCTGTACAAAAATTCCAAGCTTAGCTAGCTATGTAGATTATAATTAAGGTTATTGACAGCTTTTGAATTTTAGCTGTATCTCGTAATGTTCTTAGCGAATGGGCGAAACGTGGTCCTTTGCATATTAGCTAAAATTACGAGATACCGCCGAAATTCAATGTACTTATCAGAATAGCCTTAAGTAAATTGTGCGTATACAATTATTGGTGCATGGTGGCTAATACGATTTAGAAAATAGCTAATGCGGTTGAATTTGACTTCATTAATCCATATATTTGCTTGTGTGCTTTCACTTTTGTTTTTACTTTTTTAGTCCGACGACGACGTCCGAAAGGTAGACTTAGAATTACCGTGGTCGAAGGAATTTCTTTAGCTAATCGTGATCCGAGGGGTATTTTCTTAAATTGATTTTCTATTCTTAATCATTGTTGTTTAATTGTACCATGTATCAGTACTTATATGAATGTGTCGAGTGTATGTACTTTAAATGCTTGCTTCAGCTTACGTTACAATGCTACAATATAAGTTCCGGTAATTCAACAAATTTTCGGAATGCAGGTAAGAGTGATCCGTACTGTGAAGTGAGTTTGGGCTCTGAGGTTCGACGTACGACGGTCATGAAAGAGACGCTAAATCCAAAATGGCATGATTCAATGCAATTTTCTGTGAAAGACCTGAACGAGGATATTCTCTGCCTTACGGTTTACGACAAGGATGAGTTTTCACCAGATCGTATGTAGCAACTTTCACCGAATCTATGTCCTCTGTTTCTGTCGAATTTTTTTTATCAGTTTTCACTTTATTACAGAATTCTTGGGTAGAACTGAAATAGCAATTTCTACAATTCATGAGCAAACACGGAATCGGAAAACACCTTGGACCAAAACTTTTTCTTTACTTGAAATTGAAACTGGTGAAGTAACCATTAAAATTCATTTGCAGATATTCGAGAAATGATGATAGTTACCTCATTTCATCCCTACTTCATCTATTTATAACAAAATATCTATTGCATATATTTTTAATTAATTAAGCTTAAGCAATGGCGTGTAGATATTCAAATGTGCCTTTCAAGTTTCACGTAAACGACTGATATTCTATAGTCTACATTAGATTTTAAGCCTTATGTGAATTTCACGTTTGATGTAAACAGATGTTCCTTAGCATTCTTGTGCAAAGTAGCCATTTACCACTACCAATTACCATGCTATTGTTGAATATTAATTATTCCTATTTTACAGCTATTCGTAGTAATTTGCCATTCGAAGAGTAGATTGCGTGTATCCGCCTTCAGGTTAGGTTAGATTACTGCTGGATTTATTCCGTGTTACAGAATTTCAGAATTCACAACTCAAATAACCTCAGGTACCTAATTGAATCATCGTAGCGAATCAATCTAACATTTACCTACTAAATAAGTATTATTTTTGCCAAACTGTGATCTAGTATTTTTTCTCTAATATTCAGCTAACCAGTTACATAGTTAGATTTAGAAATACAATATTCCATCAATTAGGAGTTTAAGCAGAGCATCGTCAGAATTGTCACAAATTAAATAATGATCCCTGATTGATTACGCTTCTTGTATTACTTCAAAGCATCTAATATGAATGATAATCCTAATTAAATTACCAATTAGAAACAATAAAGAATCACGTAACAAATGAACTAAATTGCGAATTTACTCTCTAGTCTGTCTAATTAATTATATTACATCCACCTTTGATTGCATATCGCATAGACATGCACATGGGCGTCACCAGTCACTATACTTATTGAATAGCAATTAATTTCCTTGTATTCAGCTGAATGTTGGATTAATTTTGTATAGGCAGGCCATCGCTACATAAATGCTCGATAAGGTTACGGGCCATGTGCATAATACCTGGCTCCTATTCAGGAACATGCTGACGAAGTATCTGAATAGACATCACAGATTACAGGAGATTCGGTCGATTTGACTTGTTTATATCACTAGCCTACAATAGGTACTGTGGGCGTAAAAATAACTGTGTGAAGGATTTGAACTACAAGGGTGGACAAATTCCGTAAGCGTATGGAATACTGTCCCATAAGTAGCTTCCAAATCGGTTATTTTTACGCCCACCAGTACGCGACAAAAAATGTGCATATTGCAACTGTACTTGTGAATTTGGAGATGATATTTTTGCAAAGAATTCGGCCGAATATTAAAATTAAAAGTATAACATAAAATTAAAATACCTAGTATTAGGGAATATAGCTCAGGCAAAATGTGACTTTAGGTGATTCAGATCGGATGGACTTATTCAATACGAAGGTGGAGCAAAAATTCTAGAAGATATCCTTAAAACTTTGCGTGCAACAAAATTCACTTGACCAGCAGTAATGCTTACTAAACAAAGGCAATGACCTCACCCGAGTTAATATTGTTGGCTAATGGACAATACCCATCATAGCTTTAGATGTCCAACTTGTGTAAAAATTCGTTCAAATAACACATGCGATATACTGCGGTGGAAAGCCAAAAGCTTGATTGACAAAGGCCAGTCAACGATATGACTCGTAATTATACGTTCGCGTTCAAATCTTTTACTGTAAACAAACGCAATTACTTTGCATTATGATTTGCCACACAAAGGGTCAAAATTGTTATTTTGTTATCATTGTTATCAGGAACCGGTCTTAATTATCAATTAACGAGACTTTTGACTTTCCAACGCCGTATTGCTTGTGTCATTTGACGTATGCATATATTACAGGTCTGGTCGTGTAAACTGTAAACCCAGGAGAGTTTGTGCTCATTTGCTAACATTAGAAATACGGCGCGAATGCCGACTCAATTCGAACTACCTTAAGACCATCTTCAAATTTTGAATTCTGGCTGAATCAGGGTGTATCTTCGTATTGCTATCTTGTTGCTTGTTGAAATAGCCAAAGTTTAATAAATAACTTTCTGATTTGGAAAATGCAACGATATATCTAAAAGATTTAATTTTAGATATGTTAAGATTTATTTGTTTTTAACATTCGGCCGAATTGCTTGCAAGAATATCGTTTTCAAATTCGCCCGACCTGTGCATTTGAAATATAGTATACACCTTTTTTGTTTCGTACCTATTGTGGGGTAGCGTAAAGAATTGAGTTTTAATTTAGTTCTTTTCCATCATCCACACGACTGTTGCTGGTATGGTTATTATTACCTACCGAGACAGAACCAAGGGCGTCTTCTCCGATCCGCCTGTCTAATCCAATACGCCGGATAATGAGAGTGAGATGAAGTCTGACCTGATTACCAAGGTATTTCTCCGCGAAAAAAAAAATCTTATTTTTACATTGGCAGGAGGATTAGGAGGATTCGCATAAATAATAGACAAATCACGGCTGTTCCATAAATCACACACTGGTTTCCCCACGTTCCAACGTTCCTAGAGACAGTAGCATAAGCTATTAAATAAATAGGTCCACACGCGTTGCGTACGAATGTATCCGGTTGGTATTATTGATATACCTATGCATGCACTGACATTGGGAATTATACACAGCTTAGATTTTGCATTGTAAGTTTAGTTTTATTCATTGCCTGGTCATTTCGTCTTGAAAAAATTCGACCTGATCAGGCTAAAACAGTTTGAATTTAAATACAAGCATACCGTCAAGATTATTTGAGCCAGTACAAACTAGCTAGATAGCTCACCAATCAAATAATTTTGCATGCCGTTTTAACTTGGTCCCATTTGGACGTTTTTATGAGAAATTAATAACTAAAGTAAAAATTTAAAACTGGAAGGTTTAATTAATATATAATTAATTATTATTCAATGGTGTAAATACAGTGAAAGTAAACGTGCAAAAGTATGCTAGAAATTCATACAGATGTACGTCGATAACATATTAGCACGGAAGCTCATAGCACTGTGAAAAGCTATAAAATGTAAAATACATGCAATTTGCAAGTTAGCGTTAGTACTTTTATTAATACATGTTGTGTACAACCAGCTGGTCAATCCAGTGAGGTCAGTCATAGGGGCTCGACACTGAGGTCATGCTTACATAAGTACGGGGTCATCCGTCGGGCGAAGTATCTCAAAGATGTCTACGCTTACCAAATTAACCATAATGAAAGCCAAATCAAACTGAAGGTACTTACCGTGTCTGAAAAATTTCTATTCGTCTTCAATTAACCCTAACGAAGTTCCTGCTGCGGTATGGGTCCTTTAACTGAGTTCCTTTCAATTCATGCAGAAGGATCGGATTACACAAAAAAGCATTTGCTCGAACATTACCGTAATGGACACCTTTGCAAATCTAAATTAATTAGGTAAATCGCAATGGTATATCGAGCCTTTTCTTCGCTGTTTTAGTTCATCAAATGCACGTAGTTCACTTGATACCGAAAACGAATTCTTTGTCAATGGTCAAATCGTCCTAGTTAAAATGTCGAGATATCAACAATTTTCGATTCTTGAACTTCCTAGTAGCTAACTAGCACACGCTGGCTTTTGTAATTTAGTACTCAGCACTTCCCCGTACCTATCTTACACAAATTTAATTGAGGTTGTACGTTATACATACATATATACGTAATATGTATGTAATACCATATACTGATCGTGATTAGTACACGACCTAAACCACACACATATCGTAAATACACACCGTGGCCTGGAGATAAACTATAGCTAAACTATCAAAATCCACGATAAACTGTGTCTTGAGTTTCTGACACGTACGATTTTTTATATTCTCCTCAGTCGGCAGAAGTGTAAAAAGGGTTATCGTAATCTTGATAATATTGAACTCTTTGCCTGCGGACCTTCATTACGATTAAGATTACGAAGCATATCTTAAGGCTGTTCTCACATTTTGAATTTTGGCGATATTTGGTACTCGAAATTAACGGGGATATTGGATGTGCGTGATATAGCATTGCATTGGAAAGATAATCACTTTGTTAGTTGGTGGAGGGTATATCGTAAGACACGTCGTGACTGATTTCATCGCATATTACGTAACAGTGTCGTTTGTGGCCAACCTCGATTTGAGTGTCTTATAGCTTAGGCTAGGGTCCAGAAAGTCTGCTTAATATGTTTGTCAGGTTAGGCTAGCTTTGTATAACCTAACCTAACTAAAGATATACTACGACTCAAAACGCGGTGTGGAAGTCCACACGACAATGGTACCCATATTACGAACGGTACGTACCAAAGCGTCATTACATTACGCTGAACCATGTTTTACTCAAGAAATGCCGCCATAATTTAAAACATTCGAATAGCCTTAAAAGCTTTAAAAAACGTACTAAAAAATCTCAAGAATTCACAAGAATATTAAATTCTTGTCTCTTGAGAGATGCGTGATTTTCTACGGCGGCCCTGACGCCTGACTTTGCTATTTGGTTATAATGATGATGATAAGCACTTTCACAGGCCTGTCAACACGGACACGAAGAAGCAGCACCACCGGGAGGAGCACAGTCAAAGCCCAGCAGCCTACCCGCCGCTACTGGTGCTCTACAAGTGCTTATTGTTCCAAATAGTTTACGTTTACCTGTTACACTTCCGTTTTCAGTGTAAACAGTGAAGTGAGAGACTTTTTCGATACTTTTGCTTAGTTTGTTTAATATTTCCTGTTTTAAGAAAAATGTATGACGTGTTTGATGGACTAGAACAGAGCATTATTGGCAAAATGCCAGTTTTGTCCTTGTCTGATGTAGGGATTTAATTGTTTTATAAACAGTTCAGTTTAAGTTTATCTGTATTTCAGTTCTATGTACGAAATGTATTGGAATAATACAGCAAAAATTTTAGGTGTTTTACTGACCTTAATTGTGATTGTGACCGTGTTTGTAGCGGAAACGAAGGGTTTGACCCTTACAGTTTTACATACAAATGACGTCCATTCCAGATTCTTGGAAACGAGTAAACACAGTGGGGCTTGTGCGGAAAATGATAAAAAGGCCAAAAAATGTTTTGGAGGATTTGCAAGGCTCCATCATAAGGTATTTTACTAATAATTAACACTTTTGTAGCATTTGCACTAATGTGAACCTATATGTGTTAGAATCCGAGCGCGAAATCGCTCATTGGCCGTAATGAAAAAATTGACCACAGCCTGAAATAATATATTAAAATTAATATGGTAATTAGACTGAGCTCCAAATTAATTCTTCTAACCTTTCTTATCC
>JAQFYT010002487.1:0-12800 GCA_034694925.1 Ceratophysella denticulata
TAACGGAGCAGAGGTAGATTATATAATGAGCCACGCAATTAAATCAATTTTTGCCGATTTCGGTCTCAGCACCGCCTCTCAACCTTGCCTCTCCTTCCCTCAGGCCTGTTGTTGGCCCAGATTCTCCGCGCGCGATATTGGGAACGGAAGGGCAGCTTATAGTTGAGCAACAGTGAGCTATCTATGCGGCTAATAGCCGCAACGTGAGGAAGACCCTTAAGTCCGCAGCTCGCCGCTGCTTATTCACACGTCCCGTTTGAATTACCGAACCAATTAGGTTAGCTTTCGAGGCCTAGATGTTTAGGTCCAGGAGGTTGGGTTAGGTGTATAGTGTATAAGGATGAAGGGCATGCAGGAGAAATTTAACCGAACCTAAAACCCAAGTGGCTTTGAATATGCAATATCCACCTAATAATGGTCTCAGACCATTAAACAATCGCGATCATCACAGCCTGGCTATTGTTCCATTGTTATACTTACATACCACCCTATATTATGTAGGTTAGGTATGTATCTAGCAGCAGCCGCAGCGCAGCCCGAGCCTGGATTTTTTCTACAAACTATTGTTATGACTTTGCTATTGTCGCATCTACGTATTTCATTGCAAATCTAACATAAATCATGGTGAAAACTTTTTGTGTTATTTTACTAAATAATTTTTAAATCGTTTTTGGTTTTTGATTTTGTTACAAGAAACACCTACTATTTCATATTTATACCGACTGTAACCTGCTGTGTTGTGAATGAAATGAGAAATCATGAGTACATAAATGACTCCCTCCCGCTTAATTTGAAGCTCGTGAGTGAGTCATCGTCACCAGTTGATCCACAGACAGATTCTTATACGTACGTGAATTTTGATTTCAGTAAGTAGTGCTTTTATTTACTCTCATTCCTTATCTATCTCTAACTTAACTACGTTCGTGGGACGAGTCAAGCGTGGATATGTTTTATTTTCCTTGAATTCAATTTATATTGTTGTCGGGTTTTGTTGTTCACTGTCTATTTTTCCCGTTCACCGTCTCACCTATCATCCTTGACCCTATCAGCAGAGCAGCGCAGCGCAGGTGACAGGGGAGGAGACGTCGCGGAATTCATTCCCTGCTGGTCACTGACAACTGACAACTGATACTCAATCCTCGGGTTGCTTGTTGGGGCTCAAGGACTTGTACGTCTGAATACGTCCAACGTCATTTGTTTCTTTTGATGATATGCGCGGTAATTCGACCTAATGTTGAATGTCGCAATCTGCAATTGTTGCCGTTGCACTATGCACTAATAATCACCATCACTGTCAACTCTTCGGTTAGCTTGGGAAAAACATGTACACATAATGGGGTTACATTTAAAGCTCTTGAAAATGCCTGAAGGGCAAGGGATGGATATGGTTCTGGGTCATAAATCAAGTTGAAATTTATGAGAATCAATCTCTGAAGTAGAATTTAATTTAAGATTTTCTCAGAGTATACATTGCAATTGCCAAGTAACAAGTTTTATCCAATCTGTACAAACTCTCGTATATATAGTATGCCTGCCGTTCAGTCTCATTCAACTTCAACCCAGACCCAACGATTGTACTCGAAGATATTATGTAACTGACGACACCCGCTGAATCATCTGTACTGTGGTATAAGGCTATGAATAACGGGACGATGTTGAGCTCGAACCTATGTCTGCGTGAGTGGAGTCCTCCGATTGGACTACTATCAAAAATTCCGGAAAAGGCACAGAAGGGATTCACAACCCTCGACCTCGCCTTGACCTGCCTGAGTGTACTTCCAGATTATCTGGCTGTTGGGACCAACGTAGGCCTAATTTACTGGTACGACAGGAGGCGTGATTCTTTGGAAAGACTGAAGGTTGAGGTAAGGCTTTGGCTAGGATATCTAAAAAGAAGGAGTTAACCCGCTGACCAACAGCCTCAATACCTAACCTAAGTACTCTGCATTTTGATTATATAGGGGAGCCCGAGTCCAGTTTCATGTATCAAGGTGGTGCACACATTGGATTACATGGTGGCCGCCGGAAACCGGGATGGAGTCATAACCGTTTTCCAGATTCCTCAGGCGAAGGATGAAAATGAAAGTACTGAAGCCGAATACCTTTCTTCGAACCAAAAGAAAGTGTGTAGTATATTCGTTATATTGTTGGCATTGGCATTTGTTCGTACTCCATAGTCTTGAGTCTAAAAGTATATCTGACTAGCATGTGCGGCCATGGAAACCATGGCCTGTCGCGTTGTAGTTGTTTACAGCTTATATGTTAATCAGGGTATTTTCACCGTTTGTTTGGTTTTTTAGCAAAAAACCAAACAAACGGTGAAAATACCATGATGTAAATTCTTCAAAAAATATAAAAAAAAAATTGAATTCCAATTTGTAATTCGTGGTGTTACTGTTGGCATGTCAACGTGCCGGTGTGCACTACTGTGTTGATAGACTTTATTTACCGGACGTGACGCAAGCTCGCTAGCTCGCTCGGATTATGCGTTACGATTTTAAAGTAAAGATTTTGTCAATTTTAGGCTCAAATATTCACTGTGAAAGACATGCATAAGCATCCCATTACAGCCCTAGAATGGAGTACGAATGGAATGAAACTCTTCAGCGGGGACAACTCGGGACTGGTTGTTGGGACTGAAATCGACTTCTTCAAAGTAAGAATGCGTATGTATTTGTTGGAGACAAATTACTTCATATTTGAGTAGAAAAACGGCTAGGTATATCTTAAGAGCTTTATGTCCTTCCTTGGTCCTTACTTTAAAATTATTCTATGTACAGTATGCCAGCTTCCAGCGCCCTTTCCACGCCGACGCGTACTACTCGTTACCCTGTACTTTGCTGAACCGAATCTTCTTTAGAACCAACGGAAAGATACTTTAGTTTAGGCTTGATTACATGTTAATTTTTCCAACGTGCTCCTATTTCAGTGTCAGAGTAAGTCTGTTCAATTGTTGGATGAGCAGCAGGAAATTGTGCAACTTAGTTATCTTCATTTGAACCTTCTAATATCCACAACTTTGCGTTCCATTATCTATTCGACTGAGAATCATGGAGTCCAAAAAATTGGAACACAAGAACGGAAAATGTAAGCTTTGTTTGAAACCTGGAACGCATTTAAGTTTAATTATGGATGACATTCGGAATTCCAATGCCTAATTCTTGTGGTTATTATTCTACAAGACACGGTACATTCGGAGCCATTTTCGAACCAGGCCTTTGGAGTCGGAAGCACAGGATCTATACGGTTCGTCCTGGGTTAAGAATCTGGGTGGCTGGTCAAGACGGCTTTGTTCAGAACACCATACTTTTTAAGGTAATGTTATTTGTATATAATGTGTTAGTTATTAGAGAAACTGCGTAAATTTTTTTAATAACACGCCGCAGTAATTATACGGCTTTAGCTTTGCCGATGATTTTAACTTTTCGGCTACTCGGTACATCTGGCAATTAGCTATATCTTTTTTAATTTATACTTATCACACCGTTTTAGGATTTGGGTTCGAAGTCTCATCCGTCCATTCCCCTGATAAGTTCTTCAGTTTTGAAACCACACGCCATAGATCAAGAGGTTCAATTCGGATGTGTGCACAACTTTATGAACAAGTACTTGGTAACATGGTACAAGAACGTGCTGTTTGTGATAGATCCCACGAATGTAGAAATTGTGGGAGTCTGTAATGAGCTCAGATCTATTCAGGGAGTTGCAGTCAATAACAATGAGATCTTCATTTTAGAAACCGACAGACATATCGTTAGAATCAGTGATAAAGCGGATCAGCCGCCCGCAGAAACAGGACTCAAAAGTGTATCTGATCTGATTACCTCACCGTTTCCAGAGGCCAGTAAGCTACCCGGCAAGCCGCTCAATTTTTTGGCCACTAAGATCAAGGAAACATCACGCGCAATTCCTAAATTTAATTCAACTATTTTAAACACGATAAAAAATGTTATTGAAGCCGAGATTTCCATTGTGGACGGACAATTTACGGTTTTACCCCAAGTCATTCCGCTGCATGATTCCGATATTCCCAACATTACCGTTGAGCCACATGATCAACTACGAGACACTACGAAAGTTGAGCAAGGCGAAAAAGTGTCTTCAACTTCAAAGATTTCGCAAACATTAGAAATTGACAAATTTGACAAGATATCTCAGGAATGCTATGAAGATGTTCTTTTAACTCAATATAAACCAGAAAGAAAGAAAAAAAGGAAGAAGGGTGTTGCTCAACTTGGTTCAGATGCGCTTACGGACTCAACTAGTGTGAAAAGTCAGTATTCCAGTACTTCAGAAAGTGATATTACTGTATCAGAACCCTTACCATTAGCTGCATCCGCAGACTTGAGCAACAATTTCAACAGGGCGTCGCCGGTTACATTTTCTTCAACTGCGACAACCGTTCCACTTGAAAGGGATTACACAACGCCTGGTGTGGATGAGCTCCAGACAAAAGAATCCATGCTGGCCAAACTATTAGATTGGTCGGAACTCCTACCCAATTATAGCGGACCAAATCCTAACCATCAGAATATGTCGCCTTCTCCTGAAATACCCCAAGTGTATGGTGGCTACCAGATACCTTCTAGTTCTAGTAATGGCCTGAGTACGGATACTTTGAACGGCGAACTAGATTGTAACACACGTTTTGATGCATGCATCCCTGATGGAGCAGCCAGTCAAGTTGGGGCTGGTGGTTGTCCTCGTCCTTCATTGGAAATTCCTACGCCCAACACAGCAGTCACAAGTGAACCTGACGATGAAGAAAAAATTAGTGTCTATGATAGTGAGAGTGAGCATCAACTGGACAGCTCATTGGACATTTACGGCAAATACGACAAATACCCTGACTCCTGCCACAATTCCTTGTTCGACTTCGGCCCACCCTCAGGTAGCAGCAATATGAATTTGGCTGAGGGGTACCAGACATCTACTTCGTTCGTGGAGAAGTTCATGGACTCAATGGACACGGAACGGGAATTCAGAGAACCAATCAGCCTACAAGAGCAAATTGTGAGGTTGTCCGTTCATGACATGAAGGCAGAAGGAATTATCGGGAATGACCATTGGATTCAATATAAGTTACCAATCGCAGTTACCTCTATTTCTTCTTGTGAGAATTATATCGTTTGCTTGGATGCCCAGAACAAAGTTTACTACAGTACATTTTTTGACCTGAGTTTGCAATGGGTGAAGACAGACTACTCAGCTCGACAAATGAGTATTTCTTCTGATGGCTCTATCGTGTGGCGAATTGATCCCAACGGGGACCTCTTTGCCTTACTCTCACCCGCTCGAGATGGACCGTTCTCTGTGGATGGCGGCTGGGAACTTATTTGCGAGCAGGTCAAATGCTGTGCACTAAATCGGGAATGTGGCTGGGCCGTCAAATCTAACGGTTCGGTGTATATGTGCCAGTTCAGTAGTAAAGTCGCTGTACCTTCGCCCGAATTCGAACTTGTACATACGCCTTGGAATCTAATACAAATCCAGGCGGGAGAATCGGGAATCTGGGCGCTGAGTGCGGACGGTCGGGTGATATATAGGTCTGGAATCGGAGCGGAATGCAAGTATGGAGATTTATGGAATGAGTTGCGCCTAAGCATTCCGCCGACTGCGTCTCTTTCCCTTGGACCTTCCAATTCTGTTTTTTTAGTTGACGTGCACCACAATATTCATTTCATTGATGGTGTAACGCATAAGGCTCCCTCGGGCAACTTCATTTGGAATATTACCATTTCCGACTACATTTTTACGACCATTCCTGGCTCTTCAAGTCCTATGAGTCATTTGAAACGATTGACTGACCCTTTTCGATCGGGATTCCTCCAATCGCGTTCCTGTATTCCATTATTAGCTGCTTCGGAATCGTATGTTTGGTTCACGGTACAAGGATCAAGATCCATCTACGTTAACAAAACATGTACTACAGGTAGCGTAAAGCGTAATGTATAGTTACTTTATCTAATTCGTACCCGACACCTTCCATAGAAGTTGGAAATGGTATCCAATATGCTGACTTCACAAATATATTACTTAGGACATCGCTGGGAACCTGTTTCGATTGAGGAGCCCTTCAAAACCCGGAAGTGGGCACACATATATGCCGGAAGTATATATCGAGATCACGGTCTACTTTGGCTTGCCGACGTTAAGGGGAAACTGTGTTACCTGACTAGGAATGGAAAAGTAGAGGTACATTGCAACGTTTAATGTGTGGTACTTTCACTGGCGATTCAAGTGTTTTATGGTTGTTAATGTTGATAGGCTCTGGATCTTCCTTGCAGCGATGACGTGGTTCATATTGCTCCAGCCCCGGAAGCATTATGGATATTAACTTGCAAAGGCGAAATTTACGCGAGGTGTAATATCAGTGCATCGAACGACCTCGGAAACGGTTGGGACATCATACAGTTATCAGCACTGGGTAAGCCTTATTTACACGAATATCTTGGCCGCATGTATCAATTACTAGTAGTCATAACCGTTAAGCTATATAGTAGTTGGCAATTGAACCCCCTTCACGGAATGGTATTTTGATGCTCATGTAATTTCTCTCGTAATATTTGCAGATTGCGTTCACCTGGTACATATGTCATGTGGTTCTGATGTTGCATGGGCTTGTGACAACAAAGGCTTCGTTTATATACGCAGCGGATCACTTTGTCCTCCGAGTGCAACGGATATGTCTCCCGCCTGGATTCCAGTAGACGGAAATCCTACCCATGCCTCCGAGGAGACCATATTTACTAAAGTAAGTCGGTTTGGGTTTCGGGCTACTAAGGACTGGATTCAACGGAACTTATGGGCTGGGTTTGGGCCAAACTAGACGCAAGCAACAAGAGAAATGCCAGAAATTGAAATGTGTTACTGGCAGAACCTTTCAGTTGGTGGGTGGAAACCAGGTGGAAACCCTAATTCTGTTTAAAAGCTTTTATGTTAACAACTTTCTCTGAACTTGTTAAAGCAAGCCTAACTCATTTAATTCCTTAGAATGTAGTACACCGATTCTGACATTGTGCCGTAAGTCAAATGTCAATTTATGAAAGCAAACTAGCTTTTTGGCTCCAGAAATCACGTATGATTCTTTGGAAACTTGTCTTGTTACTGAATATCTACCTAGTCTATTGCATCCGTTGTTGGCTGGAGCCAACCTAGACTGTCCACTTCAATAAATGGATTTGGAAGTTGAAAGTGAGATATTTTTTTGTAGGTCTATGTCGGGACAAATGGTCACATGGTGTGGGCACTGGATAATAAACGGAACATTTATGCCAGAGAAGCGATTTTTCCTGAACTTCCTATTGGCACAGCTTGGGTTCTCGTGCCTTCCATTGAGGCTGTCAGTCTAGCAATTAGGTATATTTCTAAGAATCAATATTTTCCTTGCCTACTTAAACTTAAAACAGCTTTTAGCCTAAACTTTTAACATCTTTTTACCTAAAAATCGGTAATCATTGATTTTATCGAAATTAGTTTGGTGATTCATGTGAAGAAAGGTTAGGGTAGGCTAGATTAAGTAGAATTAGGTTAAGTTATGTGTAAAAATCCAGGATAGAGATGAAAACGTTGTCTATTTAGGATAAAAGTTGTTAAAAAGTTTAGGCTAAAAGTTGTTTTAATTAGGCTACTAAAATTGGCACCCTATTTCTAACTTAGAATTTGTAAATGTCGAAGTTGTTTTGATTGGATCCATTGTTTTACTCATATATATTTAAATTGCAGTGATAGTACGGTGTGGGCGTTGTCGCCCAAAGGAGACATTTTCCGACGCTCAGGTATTTCCAAAACCAATTTTGTTGGAGATTGCTGGTGCAAGATTCCCGGAACTGGAAAGGTCTTGACAGGTAACCTCGCAATTCATTGGTGTAGTCCATCTATAAATTCCCCAGTCGGATTTTGTAAAATACGTGCATTTGCTATTCTTTGAAATAGTTTCGGTGTGTGATTCGGTTTGGGCCTTAGATACGAATGGTTCTTTGATTAAACATTCGTCCGAAACGCTGCAGTTTAGTAAACATTCCGCTGAGCAAACCAAGTCGTTGGATCCAGAAGACATCGATTGGGAGCTGCTTGGTTAAAACTTCTGACTTGTACTTATTTAATATTCAGATAATTTTCTTCTTTCCCATTTCCTCGTTGAACCTCGCGTTAATAAATTGAATTTCTCACCACTAATCTCTATCACTAATCCCGAAAGAAAGTCGATCGTACCCAATTTAGCCAAGCCCGGATGCAAGCATAGTATCATCATTGATTCACATCCACACGTGAGAAGCCATACTACAAAATATATTCAACTAGCTTCATCAATTGTCCGGATTACCGTAGGATAGTTGAAAAAATAATCTAAGCCGCTTTAACTCGTGCATTGACTATTTGAATACATTGGTCCATTGGTCGTTCAAAACTTGAGCAATTAAAGTATTGTGTGACACGTCTCTACAAAGCGGTCCCGTATCAGATGTTTAACCTGTCTAGCATATGGAAAATCGAGGAGAATGCGAGTTGTACAATTTGATCTTGGAAAGTAAGTTGACTTTATTTAGCTAGGCCTAGATGAGTTTTTTTCTGCAAGCTTTTAGTAAGGTAGCAAACATTTTTCATTGCTCACTACAATACATAAATGCGTCAGGGATACCGACATGCAATGATGCTCAGAAAAGGAACCCATAATACGGACAACGGTAACGGAGTCTATCTTGGTTGGGTTGTACAGTCTGTACAGACAGACGATGCGGTGATTGGGACTCCTCAGCACACGAATAATCTCGGGCGCGACCCAATAATCCCACCGGAGGTAGACTCCACCCATATATGTCTCTAATCGAGAACAAAATCGAGAGTGTATGTTAAAAACAAGAGGAACGAACTTAGAAAACACCGGGAACGACAAGGACGAGCACTAACTAAACGAGAATTGCATATCAAATGCTAAATACAATACATTTTCACAACCGGTTGGATGTTAACGTTAACTAGTACATATGTACAAAAATAATATAAGATAATATGCTGACTATACAACTAATTGTAGTCTGCTAATTAGTTGTACGTACCTCTTACAAAGACAATATCTAATTCACCTATATACCTAAGATCTACGTAACCTGTATAAAATACCACAATACATATAAAAAAAACAATATAGCTAAGTTGATAAAGTCAAAACGTAATAAATAGGTAATATGGTACAGCAGTAGTAGTGATATTGTTTCAAACTTTGGAGTTTGGAGATTCTTAGATATGGAAAGATCATATGTCTCATTTCAACCTCATTGGCATTGCACTTTCAAATAAAATCATACGGAGGTTTCTGAGCTGAGCCGTAACGTGAATTTGTTGCTTTTTGGATCCGCCACTTGTTCTGTTATATTGAAATGAGGTAGGTCAGCAACACTTACGAGTAAACTCACATCTCCATTTCGCAAAAGAAATGTCGTGTCCCTGGAAATTGTCCTCGAAACCGAGAAGTCACTCACGAGGGCCCATGACGCTATGCTGCCTTCTTTGCTTGCCTATAAATGCATGAAAAAGATTATGGTTATAAGGTACATGCGCATCGGCCATTTGAGTGGGTTCAAATCGTGGATTTGACGTGTTTTGTCATGGACGAACGAGCATTATATTTTTCGCCTTAAATCGACCACTAATCGTGATTGTTGTTACAATTTACAATGGGCTGGATGATACAACCTGCTCGCTAATAGTTGGTTCAACCTTGAAGCCGACTCACCTGTAGGACTGGTTGGTATGATAAGAAGCGATCAAGGAAAGCACGAGGACTCAATCCCAATCGCAAGCATGTAGCCAAGTGATTTAAAACTCTTTCCGCCGTATGCCACGGTTGTTGTCTGGTGACCCTTAAGTACTTCTGTAATGGTCTTGCGAGAGAAGGGAACACAGCTGCAGCTGCCTCCAGACAATCCAACGGAACAGCAGGGCCTAAGATAAAGAAATACGTTAACTAGGATAAATTGTATACGTGTGCTCGATTTGAATGTCTGAATTGTATTATCCCTACTGTAAATTGATTAACACAGATGAGGGAATAGAAAGTTAGAACGGACCAAACGCCTCGACCGAGGGTTCCAGTCGCAGTCGGAGATTAAAATATAGCCTACTCTCTGGCACTGCCATTGGCCTTTGCTATTACCTTATGTTTGTTGACTTTACCGGAAATAGTTGTATTTTACCAGCGTTGTTCATATTTTACTTCCGCAATTTGTCTTTAACCGGTAAAAATTAGATACTATACCGGGGAACTAATTAAGAACCACAATTAACCAACCTTGTTCGTCCTGAAGTCGCTTGATATGAGTGAAGGCTTCTTCAGTTGCGGCTACAAGTCGGGCTCGTCTCTTCCGCACTCTTCGCTCAAACTCATGCTCCTCGTAGAATCTTTCATTGTGTGAAGCTCCTCGTCTCGAGAGACGTCCAGCCTACCAATACAAACAAAACTAATAATCGGACGGACAACACATCCCTCCCGGAACTCCGCCTCATTCTACATAAGATCTGGGCAAAATCCACCAACACGCCACCTCGCGTCAGAGAAATTATGTGTTTCCGTTTAAAAATACTTTAAGGAATATAATTCCCGAATGAGAACTTAAGCTGGAGCCTGGAAGTACTGGCAAATTAAATTACAGAGGCATTGAAGATACGTTGCCTATCATTTTATTCATTTACTAATTCTTGCTCCTTGTTCTTTCTCTTTAGAATAGATTCACTCATTTTGTACATAGAAGCTTTTCTGTATACACAAAAACGAATTAATTCTTCATACCGGTGTGAAGGATGAGCTGATCCCATCGAAATCGTAAAACTTAAAGGACGAAGAGTTTCCATTGTTTATGGATGGGTGTCTCTTCCGAAGAGGAGGCAGTCTTTCTAGATGTGGATTGTAAGATGGGAACTCAGCATAGTAGTGTTGAAGGACCCACACCGCCGCTCTTTGAATACTAAGGCTACCGATAACCCATTGTTTCGATGTTCCATCAGGAGAACGAAGTGCTGTAATCTGTGAAAGAAATAAATACATAATGTACGTATTTATTTAAATTGAAGAAATATTATAGCCACCAGATAACTACAGACTAGATAGATAAGTTAAGATACTTCGCCCGCCATACTAGTTCTACCGTCCATTATAATCTTCGCTCGAGCCAATATGCGTGATCGGAATCAGAGCAAGAGTGATAATGCACGAAAACGCATGGTTTTAGTTTTATAGACGAGACTACTATTCTAAAACTAATATTAAAATTAAAACTCAAGGAAAACCTTATCTTACATATACCACCGTTCATATAATTTTATATATATAAAGACATGAGATATTAGGAAAGCAAACCTGGAACTGAGGAGATATATGTCGGACTTCAGTCAGTAAGATGCCCAGATAATGGATAGCTAACAACGCATCCGCTAGGCCGCCCGCAAAAGCTGTCGCCGCAATCATTGACAGCTCTCCGCCTTCTTCTGCTCTCACCTGAAATATGTTAAAAATCGGTTATTCGTAGATCCGTGTAATTTTGTAATGACAATATGATTTAGAATTTTAATGAAATCAAATGTAAGTAAGTACACTAAATAAACAGGTACACTTTTAAAGGCGGTCAGATTTAGCTACTTATTGCGTTTCAGTTATGTGAGTCTCTGAAAATAGGTATTCGAGCAAAAATGACATAAGTTTTCCATTTTCTCTTTCACGGTGCTTCCATACTGAATGGTATTCGTGTCGTTTTCCAGTGTGAATGTGAATTGCGTGTGTGTGTGTAGTGTATTGAATAAAACGCCATAGATACGACAACGGTAGTATTCCTTCGATTCGGACAAGTAAGTAGTTTCTTCGCCCGTCTCGGCTTGCGCAAGCTTGTTCGAGGCTCCGGTAATTTCCACCAATTGACCAGTCGGGAATGTTGGCCACAAATACCAATCAGGGTGTTGATAAATATGAGGAACTAAATGGAGGTTAACTTACCCAATAAAACAGCCAAAAAGTAAACGCTGCAAGGAACGCCAGGATGAGAGTAATAGCACGGAAGAAATAAATCCGCGGCATTGTGGCTGGTGAAGGTTTCCAAAAAATTGCCCAAATTGCTCCAAATAGGGCCACTAACTTCACGGCAAGCGTCAATAAAAATGCATGACACTCAGGGCCACACTCCCGCAAATTAGTTATTGGTCGCGATGAAGAAATCCCTATTCTATGTCCAACAATCATTACAACTGGACTTATGGCGGCAACTAGAACAACTGCTCCGCCCATCAATGAACCCATATGCCTGAAAAAATAATTCAGTTAAGTAAGTATATTCTACATGGGCAGAGGGCACTACATTTAAGAAGTACGACTACATCTTCAATCAGTAGTTTAGCAGTAATAGCGTTCATACGTGATTGAAGTAATCATTAAGTGGAATGTAAAAATAAAATATATTTCACCTTTGACACCATCCTAAATTCGTTGGAGGGTTATCGTCTTGATTCATCGCAGACCATTTAATACTGTTACCCGTATTGTTTCCAACAGGAGAGTTTGATCTGTCGGAGGTGTTTCCAGTTACAGCCGTAGCATTGTCGACCCAACCATCGTCCTATGAACATATACACGTTTAATATCGTTTATTGTGTATTATTTGAAACGAACTGAGCTCAAGAGGATAAGTCATTCAAGCTTGTTCTGTAAACCGTAAACTGTAGAGCTCTAAGATACGTATACATCATTCCGGCTCCACCCTTGCCAGCACTTGCGCAGAAGAGCTAGTTGCTCGAGTTTGAATATTGAACAGGGA
>JAQFYT010002488.1:0-12796 GCA_034694925.1 Ceratophysella denticulata
AAGAATGCGTTTAGCTTGATTTAGCAAGTTTTCCTATGTCGATTCGTGGATTGGGGACGAAGTTAATGGTACCGAGCGGGACCTCTACTTTCATGGGTTAAATCCCATGCTGTTTCCCATTTAACATGCCCTTAAGTGATTTCAGTTTTAAGTACTTATAGTAGTTTTACATGTTGTACTCTTGTGACATTATCTGCTTTAAGTATGTGGAGGTGGAGCTTGGAGCTTCATGCAGTGACTACAAGTTTTCTAATTTAAATATCGGCCATCATATGTCATCAGTCATAGAATTCCGAACAATCGTTCGTGAATCGTAACGCTTGCTTTTGACGCTGAAGCTGAATGTCTCGTGAGTCATCAGAGTCATATTGTGAATCATTTGAAGAGGACTTTTTCAACATTCATAATCCATATTCTTTCATCTTTAACTAATTTCTGAACAGCACAAATCTTACTTAACTTAAAACATATATTAAATTTAAATTTAAATTTAATGCATTCACTAATTGTGAATTCGTACTTGGTATTAGTATTAGTACATTATTCTTCTTAGCTTTCCAAGAGATGAACCAGAATAATTTTTTTTTCTGCGAGATTCAATAGTCTTGCACTGCACATTTTTCTACAGATACTTAGTGCTTATAGAAACGTCTGGTACGGCAAATGGTGGGAAGTTTAGCCGTATTTAAGGCGTATGGTTTGGTTAAGTGGTATTTATCAAATGTTCGACTAGACCTAGACGGCTAGACGTGATGCTTGAGTGATTCTTGCAGTTTTTTTTAAACTTTTGAGCCTGAACTGAACATTTGCCCAGTATTCGGTGTGATTCTACGGTTACTTTATATGGTTACGGCTCATGGCTCATTTATAATTTATATTCGAGAATCCGCCCTGTAATAAAACTCACACGGAAATTAATGCAGTTACTTACTCTTACTCCAGTAAGTATTCAAATGCAATACTTAACAATAAAATAACACTCCAGTTTATTCACCGGTTTTACTCGCTCTCATCGACCATGTCCAAAATTCACAAGAAACGGTTTATGCGCTAACCCGTTATTCAGGCTTTCTCATTCCACCCATTTCATCAGAAAAGCAGTATCTTCAGCTTGAGTCAGCCTAGTCTTTATTTTATTTAAACAAGAAGATTATCTTATGTTGTGAGATTCCGATTTACTGAAGTACAAAACGAGTTGAGTTGTGCCAATGCATGGGTGGCATGTGACTTGTGATACCGGTCCTTTATCACCTTGAATGGGCACTATATCTTTACTCTATGGGCAATGGGCATCTTATGTCATCGTGTATGGTATTGTTGAGCTTATCCAATTTTGTTTTCATTAGCTTAGCCTAGGCATATAAAAATTTAACTTTCGGATTGTCTGAAGTCTGAACTGAACTGAAATCGAAGGCGTGCCTAGTTGATTCATAGTAGGATTGGGGATTGGGCTACCTATGTATGTAGGATTCGTACAGGTTTAGAATTCTACAGCTTTCCCGTTATTTGTTATTATTACTTAATTGCTTCATTGTAAAGCGTCCAGTCACATATTCTGTTTAGTGCGCAAATAGGGCACGATTAATCAATGAGGTAAGTACACCAAACCAATACCAGAATTTCTCCTTATGTGGCCATGCCGGCGGTCCCGGTCGGTTCTAATATGTTTGCTGTTGCTGTAATGCATGTTCCAGGATTCAAGCCTTTACCAATTAATCTGCACGCGACATATTACCCGCACATTCAGTAAGTATTCATGAGTCGTGTTGTGGTTGTGCTTACTTATCCGTATCCATTGAAAAAGTCTCGAAGCTAATAAGTAATCTGAAAACGTCGTCCTCTTGCTGATTTCGGTTTGCACTAGAATCTGCTATTACAGAAGTCCCCCTCCCCATATCACCAAAATCTCGATAGTTTACAATTCAGGAACGCTTTGCTGGATCCGACGCTGATGCTGCTCCAGGCCGATGGTACTGAAGAGCCCGGGTGTACTTATGGATGGCATATGGAGCTGTTACATTACCTGCGTTACCTGTATCTATGTTCATCTTTCGTGCAGAGTTTTCAGGGTCAACCAACACACAAGACACGACAATGCTATGGATGGGGCTATCTTTTTTTTCATGTTACAAACGTCCGCCGTCCGCGTCCCTGTAGTGCTGTTCCATCGAACTATAAGGTCCAAGTCATTGTATGAACTTTGTAAAGATTTTTACAGTAGGTACAGATGATATAGGGTATAGCCGGAAGCCCGGTTTTGAAGTGGAAATTCTGCACTGTAGGTATACTATCCATCGACTAGCTCTGAGGAAAATGATTCGATGATGGGTCAGAATCAGAAAGTGTGATACAGGTAGATAGAAGGAAGAAACAGATGGGTATGGAAGCAAAAACCGACAGAGTATCAGAGTATGGATGTGGATGAGTCCCAAAGGCTGCTGCTTTTATTGTTGCCTATTTTATGACTTGTCAATTTTTGGGTTCTGCCCGATTACCCTGCTGGGCTACGCCGAAGTACCTGTTCTGTTACCTCTTCTGGTATTCTGAACTACTATCATAGTACCTAGTATATAGTATATTGTTGGCAAGTGCCAGTACGTACGCACCTTGTTATTGTTAACCTGGATACGATCTTTGAACCTGAACCAGAGCAGAAGCAGAACCCTGAAAGCGTCCGTTGTCTACTAGCCGGTATTGAGAAACGAGAAAGTTGATCGACGACGACAACTGAAGGTCGTCATCCTCAAATCACGATATGTACCCATTTAGCTGAACGTTGCGTTTTGCGTTGGCCAACCCAACCCAGCCAATGACTTACACTTACAGCAGGTTAATTATTGAAGGGCATATTCCAGATTCGAGTTATTCTCATGAGCGCTGTTCTAAAATGTATTTTGATAAATACAAAATATAAATATGAATTATTTGTGATGTGTCGTGGCTTGGTTTCGTTATAGGTATATGTATGAATATTGTAGACCACAGATTATGCTTGTGTCTTGTTTCGTGCTTCAAAGAAGACTCCTTTTTTTCGTTCCGCCTCCACGTCTGTCGTCTGGCCTGTTTTTTGGTAGCATCATAATATCTTCAGCACATCAGCAGCAGGGACTGGTCAGCGTCACCGTGTTCAATACACTTGGATCGTCTATTGCATTGCGGTAGTTAGTTACATATGTATGTATGTAGCTACTCGCTCATCCATCAATGTTTATGTTTCCGCTCCGCTTCAGGAATGGCCAGAATACAGAATACTGATGCCTTTATTTGCTTGCCCTGCTTAAATATTTCGTAAACCCCACATTTTTTAAAACTTTCGTCTAACTAAACTACAAGTAAGTCGTCGTCTAACTAAACCAGCAATAAAATTTTACATATTTTACTGGCGCGAAAAGTACAACTTAGCACTGTGTGGCAAGAATTCGAGTACGAGTACGGGATATTTCGCTTTTCGCTGTGACTGTGATGCGATGGTTGAAAAGTTGATATCTTAACACGAGTTTCACATCACACATAGTTTCCTGCAAAATCCGCGACGGATTTCCAGTCGATATCTTTAATAGAGAGTGAATAGTGAAGTGAGATATCTGCCAGGTTATAGGTTTCTCTGGAAATCGAGAAATCGAATTATTCAACCCTTTTTCGCATTGACAGAAAACTTTTTCTTCACGAATTTTGATTATTTCTGTACTTTTTGAATAAGTACTTGAAGTTGAATGCGAGACGAGAATGAAGACGTCCTCAAATGCCAGCCACGGCACGGTTTGGACTGTATTCATCTTAGTCTTCTTGTGTGCATAACTGGTTACGTGTTATGCGTGCTTTTTCGTCGAGCATCCAATTTATTTTATTCCGCCGAGGTATCCATTTCGTATTGTCTGCCTTCACATTGTCATGATGACATAATACATAATACAAATACAATTCTCCTTTTCCCCGAGTTTCACAGACTTACTTGTGGGTTGAGAATTTGAAAGACGGAATTCCTGTGTTTGACTAGAAAATGGTTCCAGGTGAAAGTGAAATAGGAAAAGTTATGCAGACTGAAACTGAAGTGTGAGTGTGAGTGAGTCCGCTTTGAAGCTCGTGAAGTGCACAGAGTGAGGTGTCTGAGCTAGAAAGAATAAATGTACGAAAGTTTTTTTTTTTTAAATTGGAACTACGTACGGATAACTAAGCAGAAGATAAGGAAGAGTAAGAGTACTTATGTGTTTGTGTTTGTCATGTTATAATATGGATGACAAACTTTTTTTGTAAGATGTAAGAATAAGAATACATAATAAGTACTTACATCTGAATTAAACGCATCCGCTTCCTTGCGTGGATGTTTAGAAAGAGGTTCTTTACCTGATTCCCGTGGGTGACGAGGAGTGGGCGGAGGTTGCATTTATATTGTGTAATATTGTGTAGTATTCTGTATTTTCATTTGATGTGCCTCTTTCTTATTGCAGATTAGTTTTACTCTTGTTTGAGAACAAAGTAGCAGTAGTAGTTCATTATACCTAACTATTCTCATCACGGCTTTGGGATCATCCGCCGCACTTTGTTGAGGTTGTTTTGCCTCATTTCTATGTTCTGTCTTGTTGTGGTTTGAAATTCGACGAGGCGTCGAGTTACCATTTAGTTTTACCCAACTTCTGCATTTAGGATTACGTTGCTGTTGTTGTCTGATACATGATTAGGCTAATTTACAGACAGACGTATCTTATTGCTTGCTTATGCAATAATAGCATGGGTACTGGGATTTCTCGGATCTGGATTGGGATTAGGGTACCATGTTGATGTAGGATCGCAAATCGCAAATGCAAATATATCGTAGAGGTAGAATGAACCACAGACTCTTTGAAACACCAGACGTGCCTTTGGTTAATAGAACTCACCGGATATACCTACGGTTATGGTATTTGGTATTTACTAGTAGTATTAGTTTCTGTGCTGTGCTGAGCTAAATCGATAATCCGATTTCCGATTTGCAAAGTATTAGTGTTTTGGCGATAATGTTCCTCTGCCATCCGTAGATATTTCTGTTTCTGCCAACGTAAAATAGTTCTTTACGTCCGATCATGCCAGAGAATTAACAGCGTAGTAAGTTGACGACAAAGTTGATTCGCCAAGGAAATCAACCCATGCAATTTATTTGGCTGACACAAAGTCTCTGTTATGAATCTGCCAATCTAGAAATTCAATTTTTTGTTAAGAAAATGTTACAATGTAACTCAGTAAGAGTAAGATGAACACAATACATTATTTTGTAATATTGTTCTCTCGGTTTTCGCGTCTCTTATTTCTTTAATCGTAATCCTTCTCTGTTCTATTGTAACATTCACATAACATTCGTTATGTTTCTTTCTGGTATCTGTTAACACGCTAGGTAATACCTAGTTTATTATTGTTGTGGTTAAAGCACAATGCACAACCTAAAGGATCTATCCGTGTAATTTACCGAGGTAGAAGGTGGGGTTTAGCGTTTAGTACTCTCTTCAGCCTAACAAATCGACGGTAGTGGTTTCCAGTTGCATGACTAACATCATAAAAGACGAAAGTAAAAGTAGAGATTTATCTTATCTCGGAGAGCCATCAGAAGTGTTGAGTTGCAGTGGGCACGGCTCTTTTGTGTGTTATATTTATTTTCTTGTATTTTGTTGCAGATATTAGGCTCCAAAATCTGCACAGTAGTACTACACTGCCTATTCGTTTTGCTCTGTTCCGAGTTACGAATCGAAACATAGTTTTGGAACGTGAAAATGCATTAGTGTGCGTGAGTCGAGACGGTAGAACACGAACATAAAGCTGGTCTAAAATATTGTTTGCTGATTTACTGACTTGATTATTTGTTACTTACTTAATTAATTAATAGTCACGTAACGATGTTACTGCTACAGCATCGTATTGCCATGCGATGGGAATGGGACTACTGCAAATCGTAAACGGTATATTATGTGTTCTATAGTATAATTTAAATAGATATCGGCGTATTAGCTTAACATAAGTTTTAAATTGAAAAGGCTAAATGAAAGACTATTTTGGTTTTAAACGGGAGGTACAACAGGTTTTGACGCCTGACGTTTCGTAGCAAGTCATGATACGTGCAGAGCATATACTGACCAACATTAAACTCGAGTTAATTAGTGTATCAACAAAGGCGTTGTGTCATGTTTGGACTTAGGAGGACAGAGGATTAAACTTTAATTATCCTCACTCCCGAACGTAAAACGTAATACCCAGGCGTGGATCTCGTAAACTCGTGCTTAGGGTTAGTTATTACTTACATTACTTACAAGTTACATGGGCGGCCTTTAGCTCGGCAATGAATGAAGAGTTGACAGACAGGTAGACCACGACTTATCAACCGTAATCAACCATAAATTATGGTCGTGACGGACACTGACGGTAGGGGTTTTAAAAAACTGTTTTACCACGACCAAAGTTACTTCACTCAACAGATCAAGTCAAGGCTCTCTAAAAAGCATAATAAAACAGCGTGTGCTCTTATGCCCATGATCTAACTCCGTCTGACACAGGAGGCCTTGCCCTGTACATTATATTATATTACAGATATCCTTATTTATAGTTCAGTTCAGAGATGCATTAATTCCTAATTCATTTTATGAGCTCTAAACAAGAAGAGTAAGAGTAGGTCATGAGTTTACGAGAGCGTAATTGGTGGATGCAGAGAGGATAATTGTGTTCTAAATCAGGCTTAATAGCTGTTGTCTCTAGAAGGGTCTGCAGGTTTATATCAACCAGTCAAGCCTTGTTATTGTTTTTATTAGCATTGTATGTTGTATGTTGGCATGTTGTAAAGCATTGTATGTTGAACACTATTAATATTTGAAACGGTTACAGATAAGTACTTAAATTTAGTGGTTCTTGATAAGGACGAGTTAAAAATTAGTTGGAAGATGAAGAGCTCGGCTTGTTGAGTTTCTTTCTTTTAATACGAGGGGTGTTCCTCCCTAAAAGTAACAAAAAAAAGAAAGAAAGGATATAACTTTTGTGTTGTCTTTTCAATCTCCTTCTGATTCTTTCAGTTCTCAGGCTTCGGTTGACTGACTTCTTTACCACCTCTACACAGATACTACTGCTTCTGACTCGACTCTATCCAAACCACCCTTGTCATGCTTTTTTGGCTCACCGAGAACATCCAACTCATTCAAGTTCAGAGAGAGTGAGTGAGTGGAAGGAATATACACGTGAACTTACCGAAATTCCGTAAAAATACGAGTGAATTGTACAATTTTTTTTTATAAAATCGGTTGACGGAATTCTGCAATTTTTGTTAGAATTTTATTAAGTTCGTCGTCGGACAAAATTTTGCCAAAGTAGAGTTTGAATATTGTCTGCTGTTAGAGCGAGGTGTGCAAATCGTTGTGGTGTAAATACTCCAATTTTTTGTGTCAGATGTAATGAGTTAAAACTCATTCATCATTACGTTACCCAGCCAAATCCACGTACAACGTAATTACAGGTGTGCATTTCTTGAATGACGTGGGAGACGTGCTTTCCGGTACGGTGTATTGAGCCGACTTGAGTTTTTGAATATATTTGGTGGGACCCAAGGCGGGTTTAATGCACTGAAGCTCTAATTATGTTCATGATACGTGCCAAAGTGGTAATATAAAACTGGCTTGTTGGTGTTTCGATGTTTCTTATATTATGACATATTTCCTCTTCGTCGGGAGCACTGACACTCTCCCATTTCGCCTTCTTTTCATCCGTATCGACATGAACAAGTAGGCATATTACTGAAAGTTTAAGTGTCTGGAAATGGACCGAAACCGCGAATCGTAGGCAGTAAAGTAGTACTGGTTTGGTATTTATACGTCTGCTTGGATTCGGATATTTATAGTGGAAGATATGTATGTGTTCTGTTCTGCGTTGCAAAATGAAATGCATTCATCCGGGTTTTTTTAGGCCACAAGTGGGTGAGCCAGTAGCCAGTCTAGAGTGGGAACTGTTGTGAAAGTCTATTAAAAGAATTAGTTCCCGTTTCCGGTTGAGTTTACAAAATCGTTATGCAAAGTAAATTGGGCATTTTTTGTCGACTCCCCAAAAAATCTGAAAGTGACAAAGACAAAGGGTTATTTTAGGCTCAAGTTCCAGCTTTTTTCAACTAAAAAAATTAGAAGATTGTGATTTAGCATGAAGAATGTTGTGTTTGGGAATGAGGAGAAATGTCTAGCGTTTGCTCCCTGAACGTGAACGTGCTGTGAAGGCTCATTTAGTTGTAACTAAATGTGCATATGCTCGTCAAGTTAAGTTTCCGTATGCTCTAAATTGTGGTTGTCGGACGTCTTACACTGAAGAGTGATATTTCTCAAGACGTTATAGAACTAAGCCATATGGAAACTCGCAGACTTATGTTGACAAGGGGCAGAGGGTGAAAATGAAAAGGAGACTGGGATAAGGAAACTGCTATTTTGTACAGTGAAAGTATTTCAGCTTCTGAGGTTGCCTACGTATGATGACCTGCCTGATATGGGAATTTGTTTCACTGATAATTGTCGATTGTCGGTGAAGTGTTCAGTTATTGGCTTTGAGTTGTGATGTGTTATGTGAAAGTTGGAATCCAATATTCTACATTTTTTAGGTTCGAAGTTCGATCGTAATTTCAATTTGCAACAGCATTTGTGGACCAATCCATACAAGCGAATCTAAAGTTCGAAGAAATGACAAGCGATATGGAGGTGCACAATATTTTGGTTTGTACTATTTTGGCATTTAGCTGAACCGTCACAAAACGTGTGGGTGTAGTCGGTACATCGTCCATTAAAATTGCCTGTCGTCAAAGCTGAAAGCGCTAGCGATAAATCGGTAGTAAGTAATGTACCTGTTCCTGTTCCTAGCATGATTTCACTTCGGAAGCGGGTTGCGGCTTCATTTGTGGTGTGTTTGTGTTTACTTAGGGACGGTGTTTGTATACAGAGTACTGAGCGCCAACCATTTACCATTACAGTGAACGATCTGGTTAAATTGGTTTGCAAATGTTTATGCATGCATATTAAAAGCTTTTGAGCATTACATTTTATCTTTATCTGTGTATGGGATTTTCTGTTGAGCATATACATGCAGATTTAGTTTTCGTTATGCGCCTGTGGAACTCGATTTTTAAACTTCCAAATTTCCAAATACAAATGGCAAACCTGACAGCAGAAGATAGGAGCTATAGCTCATTCATTTCATTACTTACAAATGTTTCAAACAAGCATGCAACCTGCAATGCAACATGCAAGACAACAACACAGAATTCATTATCTGGTATTATGTTCGTTACTCAAATAATGTTCATTTAAGTTAAATTGAAGTCACAAAAAACGTTCGGATTTCTTCTACTACTTAACGAACGATCAAGAAAATTGAAATTCGTGTTCGTCATGGAATAATATTTTAGAGAAATCGGTGTATGTGCTGGGTTTTGCATTTGCACGTGTTGTGTGTTGTATCTATGTATCAGTTTCTTGTTCTAGTCTTCCTGGGATAGTACGTAGTCAATTAAATAAAGCCTTTCATTTATTGTCTTCACCCTATTGTGCATTGACATTCGTCGGATTTTAGAATTTCATTCGGGGTTATCTCAGGAATTCCTAGTCGTATAAACTACCAAGTTTGTCAAGTCAAGTCAGGATCCAAATAGAATTAGAGACTGTCAATCGCGTTCTCGTTACCTTAATTTTGTAGTAGTACAAAGGCAATTTGGGTCGTTCAAAAACCCTGTGCCAGTGCTATAGTTCCTAACATGGTAATAGTATCCATTAACCATGATTGTTAGACCTGTATGTGCGTACATATGGGATTTAGAATTATTCATCCCTCCCTGGGATATACTTGTTTCTTGGTTCTCGTAATTCTGTTCCCAGGTCCCTTCCCTAGTCCCAATCCGGTTAACTCATGATCATGACAGGACATTTCCTACTACACATACTAACTAACTAGGCTTCCTAGCTCTGAAATGAAAATACCCTGAATAGGCAGAGACGTTGGATAATACGGAGGGTACAATGGATAACCACGAAAGAGGAGCGGAGATGAGAAATTGAGGAAGGCAGTCCATCTAAAGCTAATGGGTTAAAAGAATGGGAAGGAAGGTAGGCAGGCAGCCGTTTTGTTCGCTTGACTCCGTAGTTGAGTAATAAAGTCTAAAGATGACTAGAATGCAGGAAAAGGCTGACTCAGTTCAGTATTTACGTACAAACAGAAGAGAGACTTTTGGGCTTTAGGTTAGGTAGGCCCAGGATAGGATTTAAATTGAATTTATGCGTGTGCAGATTCGCACACACCACATCACTTCTATTCGCATTCGGGTTCAGGTTACCATTTGCAGGTTACCTAGGAAGGAATTGTTAATTCACTCCCGTCCGTCCCGACCCCGACGACGACGAGCTGAGAATTTGAGCTAAGGCTTATTTGCAGTTGGTTGGAGCGAATGTCTTTATAGAGAGGGATTCATTGAGGTCTTACGTCTTTCTTGGCTTTCATTTAATATTTATTACTACATTGGGGTTGGATTGTTTGTGACTCTCTCGGACTTAACTGTTTATTGAACCAGCAGCCAGCTAGAGCCTAGTCTAACTTGAAGGCGCACGTAAAACTGCATAATGTAGTAGGTTAATACGTGTGCAGGCCTTGTGGGAGTTTGAGTATCAGATACCTTATGCCTGATATAAATTATTCGATTTACGAAATAGCGTAATTTTGTCTAATTTTCTACTCGGCTCACTTTGTATGGTCAATTGTCAATCCAAACTACGCTACTATAGCGGAGAATATTGTACTTTCCGGTAGCTTTAATTTGTGCTTTCCTCTCCAGGTGTATTTGTTTTCTATTATCCTGTTTTCGCAATTGTGTTCCACCTCCATTGTATTCTGCCTCGCAGTTTTGTATGACCGCTACTGTGAGCGCTTCAGCTAGGATTGATTATGCGGACGGATATATGAACAACGCTATGAATAATTGATGCTTAATTTTATCTAAAAATAGGACGCGAGGCAGAAACCGGGCGGACATAGTGCGTTGTGTATTATCTAGAAACTTGACTACTTGACGTAATGTACCTTTACCTTTAGATTTATTCGAATATAATTATATAAACTTTATTGTACGCAAGTACTGGATACATTGTAGTGATAGCGTAACATTTGTGTTCCATCCAATTTTGGGTGAACCTGGATAAATATGTGAATTTCGTGTTCAAATTTTACCTTAAATCAAGATAAGTTATATCTGACTTTGGCATTTTGAATGTGAAGCGTGTATATTACATATTACATACCTATATAGTATAAAGTAGTGCATGCGCAACATACGGAATAAATAGGGCAACCATATATCTGTATAATAATGATGCGATGAGAAATAGGAAATAAAAGGATTAAGGTCAGTCAGGTCTTCCTCCGCGGAAAACCAGAAACAAGGAGTAGGCAATTCCCTGATTTCTGATGCGATTCGTGATTCCGGCCGTACACATTAGGGTAGGTGGAGTTTTCCGTTATCCAATAATCTTTAATTAGATTACTTAAGCTATATAATTTATTTACCTGTCTAATGCTAACAGTGTGACGGTTGAGTCGATGTAATATATGTAGTCAATGAACATTTACATTGGATACATGATACATATGATACAATGATGCTATTATGAAGTAAGTAAATAATATATTAAATTTTAAATGTTCAAGACGCGCTGAGTTGCCAGGTTTTGCGACTAGACTGTAAATAAGTTACACTGGACCCTCCATCCAGCACTTTACTCGGTGTCCTAGGTATCGAATTTTCCTTAATTCGTGTTAGGTTTGGTCAAATTTCTCCTGCGTGCCCTTCGGGCACTTGAAGAAATAGGACCTAACCTAACCCGAATTAAGAAAAATCCTCTGCACACGTTTAGGAGAACCTAACCTAACCAAAAATATTTATACATATTCCTGTACACACGGACGAAGTGCTGGACGGAGGGTCCAGTGTAACTTATTTACAGTCTCGTTGGTTTGTGGTAAATATAGTTTATAGTCACTCACTTGTATAATGGACGATGGCATTAAGCATTAATTCGTTGTCAATTCGAAAATAAATAGAAATGCTTGAGTTCGCGGCTATTTTATTAGTTAATTGTTTCCTGCTTCAGAATAAAAAAACAAATAGGATTAATGGATGCCGCTGGCAGACAAAATTTATTTTGCCCTTGTAACAATTTGATACGCGGCTCCACGATTGTATTTGTGTATTGTATTTACTTTGTTTTTTTCAGTTCTTTTCTTATACTCTTGCGATTAGATTATTAGATAGAGTAGACTTGAATAATGCAGTACGCAACAGCATATATTTGATTAAGTATTTTTAAGTGCTAAATCGCGTATTTTTGTTGTTTAAAGTTTCTGAGCTACTAAAGTCACAGACAAATATAAGTAAGTAGGTACCTACTAACTTTTGGTTTGGATGAATTTCAAGTGATTTGATGGGGTGGAATAAATTATTAGGAGGCTTAAAGCTTGGCATTGCTATGTTCAACAATAAGTGTTAAGTAGCTTTGGAAGCTCTTTGTTCTCTCTGTATTTATTCCCGAATTGCAGTTTCTGCGGGAGATCTCTATTCATAGTTTTATCAGAAGTTGAAATACTTTCCACCACCGCACCACATTGATCTCCACATATGCTTTTGTTTTATAATTAAAATTCGGAACGTAGACTCCTTTCACAGCGCGTAGCTCGTGTCGCCTCGACTTGTGTCAATACCATAAAGGTGTATTAAAGAAGACTAGAGCGGTTACTGAAGAAATATTCTGGCAGAGTATGGAGTGCGCCCTCC
>JAQFYT010002489.1:0-12795 GCA_034694925.1 Ceratophysella denticulata
GGGCCCCCGGCTTCGCCGGCCCCAAACAAGCCGGATGCCTGTCGGGTGCTCCAAAAGTCTAGATAACATCCACGTCTACCACGGGTTAGTACATACAGGGCTTTATCCCGTGGCTTCCGTTCGGTTACGGTCGCAACAAACAACGCACACTCTGCACTCCGTTGTCCGTGCACCGCCTAACCCTGCGGGGCTAGACAGTACCAAGGAACTGGTCAGTACTTTTTCGCACGTTTAAACCTAACCTAACCTAATCAAATACATTGTCACAGTCACGTAACGGATATCCGAGTTCGGTTCTGCTCGCAGCAAACAACGTAGACAATAGAGCACACTGCGTGCACCGCCTAACCCTGTGGAAGACAGTACCGAGAAACTGTAGGTAATTATTTTTTTTTTTTAAAAGTAAGTGAGAGCGCCGATTTTTTTTTACAGTTTTGCACTCAGGGGACCTAGGGGAGTCTAGAAAAAAAAATTCAGCTCAAAAGCTTCAAGTTCGCTAAAGTGCATTTAAGCCATGATCTTTATAGTTTATTGTGCTAATATCCTACACTGCATTTTCACACTAAACTTTTGTTTGACAATTGACACGCCTTTGAATTTCACCTCAAATTAGGACACACACTGTTACTTCACACCGTGAAACGCGTCAGACTCGGGGTTACCTTTAGGGTTTTGCTGTTTGTTTACCTTTTCACTCAAAAGCCTTCAGAACCGTGAAAGAAGTGTCAGTCAGATCCAATCCATATGATAGCATACAGCTATTATTTCAGCTCATGCTGACTGAACCCTGTCCCTTCCAATCAGTCACACGGCAACAGGGCACAGGCCTTATTCGGAATCGTCATTTGCAACAGGTGTAGCGATGGGCCACGCTATGCAATATTTACCAAATATTTAGCCAAAATTACGAAAATAGCTAAAAAAAAATTGTCACCGGTCACCCGCACTGACCCGGAAATGTCTACAGCTTTTGATTGGGAGGTAATAATTGTAGCTGGACTAGACGTTGCCGGACTCGTTGATGATTCGATTTGGTTATGCTGGTTTTACGTGGGCGGAATTCGGGGTAATAACAGGAAAATGCTCTGGAACTGCACGGTTGGGCACAGACTACTTGATGAGGGATCTTCGGAGCGTCTACTCCAGTCCGTGCCTGAGTTGGAACTGGAATAGGAAAAAACCGGAGCAAGACTACATAGGACGGAGCTTTCTACCAAAAAGTTTTTTGAAGAAGTATGTTGCTGGGTTGTTCTGTAGTGTTCTTGTGTTCTGTTGCTCATGGTGCCTGCCTCTAGTGCCTCGGCTTGGCTTTGGCCGGGTGTTGGGTCTCGGTCCAAAAGAGCTCAGTCATGTCATGTACAGGCTGGAAAGGAGGCTCGGATGGGTTCATAAGCATTCGTACCCGGATTTACGGTCGTTTCGTAAGCGTAAGTAAATATTCCATAAGTAAAGCGATTCGAATAGTATACAATTTATTTATCACAAACATTTTAAAGCTGTACACCAGTTAGAAATTCTAACATTGACGTACAAATTATGGCTGGAATAGACAACAGTTCGAACATGGGTTTTCCGGAGCGAAGTAAAATACATATCATGAAATATTTTGGTATGCAATTTTGGCGTAATTTAAAGATTTTGTGTTAAATTGCTTAGGTGGGGTTTAAATACATTAGAAATGCATAGATACACTGAAATTTGTCAGTTCAAGTTCATTTTGTAGTATTTAGTTCGTTGTCGCGTTTTTTTTGTGTCACTTTTAAATTGGAACTTACAGAAGCGCATATTTCCAAACCCTACAAAACATTTGTAACAGTGGCAAGCTTACAGGAGGATATCAAAATCACCCTGTCAGAACTTCTAAAGGTAATAAGTTTAATCAACTTTTGTCTAAAATTCAGAGGTCAAGAGCAAGGTGACATTGAAATCCTGTAAACTTTGACCTAACGAATGACCTGGGTAGTATTTTGCCTGCATAACAATTCTCAGAAGTTAAGTAGCTGGCCCCCGTTGCAAATGGTATGTGGGTTTTGCATATACGCTACCGGAACAGTTTTTCCCGTTTGACTCGACCGAAATCTCGGTGCACCTTTCGGTTTAGAAAAAAATAGCCGGAGAAAAAGGACTTGGCTCCTCGTCATGCTCAATTCATTCCCGGATACGGAGTTTATCCCAGTCAACTGCTTTGGCTGCTCGGGAAGACGAAGCCTATGATGCTTTTTTTGGGCCACTCAAGGGAAGGAAACAAGGAGGCCTGGAAGGCCATAAGCTCAGACCAAAACAACTCCAAATTCCATACGCCAAAGAAAATCGGTGCGAAGTCCGCAGGGCTTCCAATCCGCACCATCCATCCACCAACCAATAACCTTCAGTCTGCCTTCAGTCTCTCTGTATACATAACAAGCCGGCCAGAGATCCATGATTTTGAGCTTGAGGTTAGGAATTGGGCAGATACGGACGAATAAACTCAATTTTTCTGTGAGTTTCTGAGGTTTGGAGAAAGTAAAATATGTTTTTTGTGGCTATAGGCGTTTTATACCATTATACCATCATACCTACAAAGATAACATAACATAACCCACTGCGGACTTCACAATGAGTCAATATTATATTTCGGTGGAATTCTAGGATAATTCCGTCCCGTGAAATTCTACGGTTCGATATTCAAAAATACATAATGCATAGCTAGCTTATGATTCGAATTTTCAGCTGTTGCTTTCACCGACTTTCCCGACACATTTCTTGGTTATTTTGTTATTAAATCGCTTTATAAAATTAGTACTTTTTACCTCAAATTCTGTGAAGAAATTTGCATTAAATTTCCTACGTTCTGCAGAAAAATTATGTCTTACAATTGTGATTTGATTTTCACCAACTTTAACCGACATATTTGTTGGTTCTTTTTTTATTAAATCGGTTTATAAAATTAGCAATTTCTACCTCAAATTCTATAAAATCTTATTCATTAAATTTCCTACATATTGCAGAAAAAACGTGCGTTATAATTGTGTTTAGACTTTCACCGACTTTCTCCAGCCTAACAATTGGCGCGTATTTGTTATTACACGCTATACTATAACGGCATACCGGACATTATAAAGCTGTGACCATTGTCGTTCTACCTTATACCAGATCGTTTTCCTTTTGCCTATGGAGCGCTAAAGGGCGGAAAGGCGGAAGAAATATTGCTCAAATCTTATTTACACGTCAACCAAAGCGCTGCCAAGAGTTTAGTTAGGGGTTTTAATGTTTGAAGTGCTGACGAAGGGAGATGAAAGGGTCTTCTTTTCTCTTTATGTTACACTACATAGGTACATGGTACATAATACTTTCACCCGTCTGGGCAGCAAGTGTGACTTATATTTACTAAGGTTTCATTTGATCCGTGGATCCAGGGATAATCGAATTAGCTTATTAGTGGCACTTGTGGGGATTCATGGGAGCGGGGGATCCAGGGCGGAACCGGAAGTAACACTAACACTAACGCACACCCGACCTGAGAAATACGTGTAGGTATTGTATCTGTATTGAAAGTGCGTATATTCCGGATACGCTTCAAATCACTCTGCTCCCACTGCAGCACGCGACCATACCATAAGATCTGTCATTATTTCTGCCGCCGTCTGTGACCCAGGTAGGGCACACAGTACAAAGGGTAGACTTCAAGAGACGCTTTATGCATTATCACGTATAAACAGAACCAATACAACATACTCAGAACATTGCTTTCACTTTTGTCCAAATCCACGTGTGGCAACGGTCAACGCTTCAGAATCAGAATCAGAATGTGAACAGTGTTGCTAGGTTTCATATCGTATTTATCTACATTACTTGGAATAATTGGTACTTAGTGATTCTGGGAAAATTCGGCAATGCGACTTGTGCTGGTTTGCTGAAGTTTGTAAACGAGCATTGGGTGGAATTCAAAGCTTAATTTACTAACTTACTAGGGTAAGTGAATGCTTTGAAATTTTCAGATCATGACGACGGCACCGAAAGCACCATGAAGGGTCACATTAATTTACAGCAATGACCTGGCATAGTCCACCTGAATCTGAATTAATTTAACAATGCAATTTTATTAATTTCAGAATTATATAATTTTGAATGGCATATATTTGTACATAAAAGTCTGAATAAAACAAGTTTTTTTTTTTGGATTCACTGAATTCGTCAAACGAGAATACAAACCGTTGTTCCTTTTTGTTTCTGTAAATTTTCAAAGCAACTGTTTTTTTCTGCTTCACATTTGAAATTCCAGTGTTCGCAATCCGTCATGGGACTCGTCACAGTTTCCTGTAAAAAAGAACATGTTCGGCGTGGCGGAAAATGAGACAATTCCGCATTCCCTCTTGTGAATACCCGGGGACAGAGTCATGCCAGAGACATAGACTCTCGGGCAGTTGTGCATTTTTACTTTGTGTACCTCACAGTGGCGTGTTAGGAATTGGATAACCTGGGCCTAAAAAAACAAGAATCTAGGGTACCCGGGTGCATGGGCAATCTACAGCCCATACAGCGCGTGTAACCTTAATTATAGTTCTAAGGTTCGGCAAAGTTTAGGTACCTACAGACATACAGTTCAAATTGACCCAGCGGGTGTCGAACCTAACCTAACTTAACTTAAGCTACTCTCGTTGCTTAAAAGTAAATTCTATTCAGATTTTAGTGCCCAAAATTTTAAACTAACGCCCCAGCCCTGTATTTGGCATGACTATCTCGACTTGACTCCCTGCCCACAGAAACGCCCCGTTATTGGCATTAGAACCAGCCTCCGTGGAACTTGAGGAAAACTCATAATGGAACATTGGACCATTCCACGGAACATGCAATTAGTATTCAAGAGAGTACATAAGGCTTGGCAGGACCCAGAAGTGATACACTGGGGAAATTCAGGAATATCAAGTAACCTGATCATGAGCCACTAATTCCCATACGAAAAAAAATTAATTAATTACTTCATCTAAATTCCATCAAATGTCAGAGGACGAATAACAACCCGGACAACTATGGAATGGAAAGTCATGTCCGGGTTTCCTTGTTGGTATTATTGTATTACGTACAACAAGCCACAAGCGTAAAAAAGAAACTCAAGGAATATACAAGCCACGTGCACGCAGTGGGGCGTAATTAGCTATTGCCAAATAAAATGGAGAAATGAAGGCTCAAAAAATGCTGGGCTGGCTGGAGCTCTGGGCTTTGGGCTCTGGGCTGTGGATGAAATACGCGGGTTTACAATACACTACGGGGTAAGTATTGTGTTACTTCGTCTTTGAAATTTTGGTTTGAACCATCTGGTTGGTATTCATTCTTTGGTACAGTTAATTGTACTTGTTGAGCTTTATCGTGTAATATTGAAAATTTTGCTGTATTCGGGATCTAGGCACCTTAAATTCCAAAAATTCAACATCCTCGAATTTGGTCCTAGAAGAAGTGGCTTAGGTGCAAAATGCTCGGTACGAAACCGCGATGAGAGCACTCGAGAGCATATAATTGAAGGAGAAGAGCAAATGACAATGAATGTGCTGGCCACTAAAATGAGAATTGGATCTTCCAGCATTTTCTCTCTCAACTTAATTAAAGTATCATGTTCTGGGGTCTCGGGGCTTTTCTACTCCCGCACTGCAGGGGCTCAACTAGGAAATTTCAGCATATTACATACACTATAAGTCTCAACTGATCATCCTGCGATCTCATACTTCCTGTAAGCCAGACTTTAGCAGCAAAAATAAAATGGAAATGCTTAAGTCAGGAATAAGTATGCGATCTCCGGATCACACGGAAGAACCGGGCCCGTCCTTGGCTTGGTATCCTTCCGCCGCCTCTTTCAATTCACCCGCACTGCGGTGAGAAGTGGAGGGAGACAATAGGAACACAATTTAACTGCCCTCATAATTGAACTCTGTCGACTACTGGGACTCTCTGTAGTTACCAGTTGCCCGGGTGGTCTACCGCATTTTTAGAGACCTTATTTCTCTGGTTAGGTTAAGTTATAGAAAGTCAGGTTAGGTTACGTTAAGAAGCCTGATATGGTCCGATTTTTTAGAATCCAGACAGCCAATTGTAACCTAACCTAACCAGTGTAATAGAACTTTCAAAGCACGGTAGGCCACACACTATAATGCTACCGGGACCCTAGCGGAAACTATTCAAGTACACAAGTTCCACGAAACTTTACGGGTCCACAGTTCATTTCCGAGTTCATATGATTACAATTTACTACCAGCATTTTCGACTTGAAAATGTCCTCAGTCCTTACTAAAACCTGGAATTTGGAGGTACTCATTTTATAAGGGATTCCTGGATCGCATAATAATTTCTAACATAAGATTTACTTGCGATAATATCCTCCTTTGGTTCGATTGTAAAAGTATGCGATCCCGTATATCGCGGCCTGTGTACAACGCTCGGACACAAGCACAAACACAAATTGAATAAGACATACGTTGAGAATTTTATTACGCCTGACGCTCTACGACGTTTAGCAATACATATAATTATAATAAAATATAACTGCTTATTACAAAAATTGACAGTTTGGTCAGTGCGCCGGACACTCGTTTTTACAAAAGCGTCCCGGCTCTAAACTTTGAAATGCTCATAAAGCAATAAATGCTCGAAAAGCAATAATCTAGTGATTCAACCTTAAAACGGATCCTGGATCATCTACGAATAAAAAAAGGCACATTTCAGCATTCGTAACAAATAATACAAATGCAATACGAAGAAAATTCAAAGAAATCCCCAAAACTAAGGGAACTCGTGCCAAACCCTCAAAATTTCAAATTCAAAAGTGTAACATCTAAGAAAACCCAATTACAAAAGCCATCAAAGTTTTAAGGATTATTTAGTATGGAGAAAGCAGATCATTTAGATTCATCACGCAATCTGCTCTCAGAGCTTTCTTATGACACGGTTCATGGGCGGGTGAAAGTCAGCTTTCTCCGATCCCGAGATCTCGTACGGTTTCAGTTACTGCCGCCAAGCTTATGCATATGTGAGTTTTGGGGAAAGTTGGTGATCCCGTGATCGCAGGGTACACCAGTAAACCCTGTCCCACTTGAGACGTTACAAATGTGATGTAATTTGCCTGCGTGTCTGGTGCGAAGCCAGGGAGAGATGAAGGAGGAAATGTCATAATATTTGGGAACGGGAATAACTTAAGTGGCGGAGATTGGGGAGTCGTGTACAGCATCCGGAACTTCCTCGGATGGATCCTCGGCCATCCCACATGCTAATCTCAATTGAGCCATCATCATCAACAGTACTCGTACACATGGAGATCTTCTACGTAGCTTTCGCTTTAGCTTTTTTTCACCCGTCAAGACTAATAATGCATTCATGAATGGGGAGCTCTGCTGGAACTCTGGCGCTGCTGCTTATGGATCCCTTTACCAACGATTCGTCCCGAAAAATTTGTATTTTTGAATCATAATTGCAATTTTTGAACCATATTGTGACCCTATTTATGTTTGTATCACATTAGAACCATAGTTGTACCATATGGTGCGTTAATCATATACCTTTGTAAGTTTGAGTACATAGATTGGTCTCAGTGCTGAATTTACCAAAACGAATTGACGTGTAAAATGTAGATTCAGAATATGAATGGCTGTCTCAACGCTTGAGGAATCCCAGTACACAATATTAGGCATTTCTTCATTTAACGTCATGGAATAGGAGGGCGTGTAGGCAGACGGCAGACGAGGCTCTTTTTCCTTAAAAAAAACGATTTTCTCCGAGAATAGTAAGCAATGGTATTCCGCAGAAACTTTCACGCATTACAGATCGCACTTACAAGAGGCGTCTGGCTTGTTAATAATGCCTGAATAATAATGTAGTACCTACTCACTTTCCTTATGCATTGTCTTGTCTGTACATTGGAAGTTCATGTGTTAACAAATGGAAGCAGTCTCACATCTCACACTGTTTTCATATAGACATGTTTTACATTGCTATATTTTCATATTTTATTTTATCGTGTGATTGGTGTCATTCAATATTTCAATTTAAAGTTTATATTATAAATCTAAAAATGTATAGGTAATATAGATATTTGTGAACGTCAAAAACTTGAAGCCTTTGCTACATAAATGTCCATTGGCCGAAATGAAAAATCGCCCATAGCTGGAAATAATGTATTAAAATTAATGTGACAATTAGACTGAGCTCCAAATTTATTCTTTCATAACCTAACCTTAGTTATCCATGCCAGATGTACCCATTTTAACAAGGTTATGTTAGTTTATTCTACTGCTGAAGTCACGTAAAATTAACAAAACCTATACAATAGAAAATATAATAAGAAATCATCAGTCTAGTCTAACTGGATCTGCACCAAATATACACGTAAATTGTGATTAAGGTATGTTAGATTATATTAATTTGAATTTTCGAGTATTCCGAATTTCAAATATGCATGTCAGGCATATTGGCTGTTTTCGGGTTCTGATTCTGATCCTAACTTTTACATTATATTCGCTTCTGTAATAATAATATTACGTAAAGGAATCGGGACACCTATTTTTATTTCCAGGTTTATTCAATTAATTTTTTTACGGAAAAAATAATTGAACGGATTTTAATTTGAATAACGGTAAGTTTATGTGCCTGTGCTTATTGTATGGATTTTTAAATCACAGTGGGTATATACCTATAATTCAGTTGATAATCGTAAAACTAACCAAATAGCTAAAGAATTAAATAATGAAAATACCACATAGTTAATTGCAAAAAATCGCCGTTAAATTGAAACCTAATAAAACGACTGTGACAAGAACACTAAGGTCTTCAATCCGTATACTGGTAAGTGCAGAAAGCAATTTAAGTATCTTGGTTGTACATACTTCCATCTCGTGCCTTATTGTATTCTCAAAAGTTCTATTATGAATTCTTAGAATTTAATATTCGAATTTTAAATAAAATCCATGCAAAATTCTTAATACTTTAATTATAATCTTTTATTCCATATTCATCACTGTAAAATTCCGACTAAATGGATTCTGGCTTACATCAAAGTAGAATTAATAATACGGTTTAGGTTTCTAACTGTAAAACTGGCCGGAAACATACTAGATACCGAATGAACCAAGAAATCAAAATACCGCCACTGTTGATTCGACGAGATTGCCTGTCGATTAAAAACTGAAAGCGGCAAGATATTCCAGAATGCTCTATACAGGATTCAACATTCCACCCGTGAAATAGCAAGCGCTCTGGGGCTCTGAGCTGTGATCCCGATGATCTACAGAATATCGTGTGCCCATATATGCAGGACCGAGTATTACAAAAAAATCTCGCTCTGCTTTCACCCTTGTGCTTTCTCCTCCAGGCTGTCGGAATTGGAACTCGTCTGGCCTGCGCTGGGGAAAGTAGCCCGAACCGTTATTGACTGGGTGGGAGTTTGAGGATATATCTCTGCTACCCAGAATGTAGAATGTACCTACATAATGGCCTATAGCTACGCTTAGCCTGTCTTCTGCTTCCTCTTCTGCCAAAAAAGCAAAAAAAAAAAATAGTGTCCAAATTATGAGCCCATAAAATTCATACTCGACTTCGGCCATTGCTCTACACAGGGTTTAATAGTTTAGCCCGTCTTCTGCTGGCTTGGTTTGGATTTGGATTAATTCTTACGTTTATTAGTGCCAGTGCACCTGGAGGCTGTTGACAGATCTGTAACGTGTGTAAGTTGTATTACATTTTCTACATCTTCGTCTCGGCGGTGAAAGCTTTTACTGATTCTCAGGTAGGTGGATTTCTATGTTGTTTGGTGTAATTGGAACTTTGCCAGTATTGGAGCTATTTCTGACGGGTGTACCTAAGAAATTTGATATAGCGTCGATACTCGATACATGAAACAGTTGGAAATACGTCGTATTTTGTAACAGAGATATATACACGTGTCGATTTCAGTATCGACAAATCCGGGTTCCAGGCGGTATCATTAATTAAATAAGAGAGGGTAGGTAGGCCGGGCCTAATTCGTATATCGTCTGTATTCAGTTAAGTCCATAAACTTAAGATTTTTTACGCATGCCGCTAGTCTTAAATCTTTAGTTTATTTTCAATTCTTTGCAGAAATCTAAACAGGAATCTACAAGATACACTTTTGTGTATTGGTAGGTTGGTATGTTTATTTTTGCATATGCCTATGTAGCTACATTAACTTGCATCGATATATGCAGTAACTAGTAAAGCAAACAAAGCAGCTATTGATAGACAGGATACGTAGGAGCTAGTTGTATACACAATGTATCAACATCAACGCTAACCCTACACAATGCATGTCATGTCTCGAGTCGGTCGATTCTCTCGATTTAGACGAAAGTAGATATTTGATTATTGATCTTCATGGATATATGTCCAGTTCGGTCAATTGTGCCTTCAGCTTATTCGGAAGATCCAAATTTACTGTCTAGAAGGCAAGTGATTCGACGGAGGCATTTGCATTTGGCATTAGCTACGGCACGAATTGGCGTAAAACGAATTCTAACCTGGTGGTCATAATATCAAAGTCCGATTCACAGAAACTAAAGCCTTGCCTTGGTTCAAGTTAGCTTTAGCTTTACCCCCGAACAGCGTGCTTGGGTTTAAATGAGAGCCTTACTGTGTAGTCTGTAGTACGTGCAGAAGGCTGTCTTCCTGAAGACGTAGTTGAGTCTAAATACTTAATTCACTGCCCTGTCTCCGTCTCCCATAGGTTTTCGAAGGAGTAAAAATGGCCCCATTGCTAAAAGACTTGGGTCTTTTGAATCCAAGTCGTACGGCTTTCTTCATGTGTGACATTCAAGAGAAGTTCCGCCCAGCCATGATCTACTTTGATGAAGTGGTCAGCGTTGCCAAGAAAATGGTGAGTCCAGGGTTTCCGTTTCTACCTATCTCCAATGTCCACTTATGTTACATTATATTATACCTAGTTATCTAACATAAGTATCTAGCTATGTAGGTATCTATATCTAGGTAGACCAATCGAAAATTTAGAGTAGGGTAATCCATTTTCAGTCGATCCTCGAAACCTTGACGATCAACGATTTGATTTGCCATTGCTATTTGCTCAGATGATTGGTTTAAACGCGTAATGCTTTTTATCTGTCTGACGATTGACCAAATGACACACACTACCAAATATTTCCTGGATAGAAAAGCATGGAATTGAGTAAATTATTCCTGATTTTTTTCGGAATTTAGTAGAATCCGAAATACAATATACAATTAGGTAGGTACTAGTACAATTGCAGTTGAGCAAGGAGCCAAGATTCGACAGAAATACCACCAACGCTTTTGTATTACCGAGGAAACATACGACGAGGATGACGACCTGTACCTTTATTCTCAAACGGTTTACCTAGACTCATAAATAGAATATCAATCGGCGGGCAAGCGATTCACAAAAATGTATTTGCATATTGATATGTTAGGATCCAAGTCGGAAAACAGCCAATGCCCGATATGTATGTTAGAAAGGTGGAACAGGACTCCAGAACTATAATGGACATAATATAACTTAGTATAATCTAATTTAATCACAATTTATGAGCTTATTTTGATTAGATTAAGTAAGGTTATTTAGAACGAGGATTTATTGTATTTAATTGAATAAATTTGGTTAATATTGTCTTCAGCAGTAAAATAAAAAAAAAACTTTTTTAAAATGGGTACATCTCACTTGGATAATTAAGCTTACGCTATGAAAGAATTAATTTGAAGAGCAGTTTAATTGCCACATTCATTTTAATGTGCTTTTTTCATTTCGATTCCAATGAGCGAATTCGGGCTAGAATCATAACATATTTTATTCTATTCAAGATTATTTGATTGGTGAGCTATCTACAAATAATCTTGATTATAATTCTTATAAAGTTTTGTTCTGGGAACTTTTATTGTACTAATATGTTGAATTTAATGGTTGCTTGCAAAGTATAACTAAAGGTATTGAGTAATGACAATTAAGGCCTTAATAATTTAAATATCAATTGACGTGCAAATTAATTTAGTTTAACTGAGGTAATTCCAGGTACCTACCTGAGAATATTTTTGGTGATTTGGACCGATAGTTAGCGTTATATGAAAATTAATACATATGAAAAGCATAAAATTGCGTTTTGGGAACATTTTCAAACGTGGAACGGTGTGAAAGTACCTGTTTTGATTAACTTAGGTTTATATTTTTTAAATTTATTATATCATTTGACATTACATTGCTACTATTTCAATTTCCAATGTATACCAAACTAAATGACATTTCTGTTCTATAAGCGTATACCTATTGCTTGTTATTATGTTGGAAACCTGACTAATAAAGGTTAATTTCTACAAATTACAATTACGTGGATTGAACACGTATTAGTATAGCTCTCAAAGTGCTATGGATCATCCATGCAGTCATTTATGCGCTATATTGAAGCTCATGTATATAGAATTGGTGTTTTGGAAACTTTCTCCGACTTTCACCTCATGCCCAAATGCATTGTTCATATTATAGAAATTCTATGCCTGAATAGACCTATACAAATTACATTATTGGAAAATAAATCAAAAGCCCATAAAATCCATGTGGCTATCTATAAGAAGGCAAGAGGTGGACCCTGAATCGGTGCATGAATGAAGAAAGCCTATGTATACATAGGTATACGACGGTGCGGTAAAAGTCATAAAATAACCCGGCCAGTAGCTCCATCATGAGAGAGCTAAGAATAATTAGGAATTAGGTCAAGAGAACAGAAACCAGTATCCGTATGGACTTTGGTGGTGATTCTCCCGTACTCTACAGCTTACTCCGAGGCATAGAAAACCACA
>JAQFYT010002490.1:0-12791 GCA_034694925.1 Ceratophysella denticulata
GAATTTGAACTTCCAATCCGTTTCAAAATCTCCACATTGTCGGTCTACACTACACCCGTTTAAACGGTTTATTTCATCAACAAACTTTAAATTTTTGAATTCAAATTGGAAAATTTCCATATTTCAACCAATCACTGCACCAATAATAAAAAAAACGGGACACCTCGCCGCGCCGTAGCGCAGCACCTTGGCCCCTCGGACGATCGTAAAATATGCTAACATGTAGGACATGCTGTGCATGTAATAAAATTGGGATATGAGTTCTAAGGTTTAAGTTATACGACTAAAATCAGTACAGGATCTCAAAATCAGAAAATCATTCATAATTATCAGAAACTGAAAATTGTAGAGACCATGTATTACTGTACCTATACATCTATATAATTTGAAGTAAACTGATCATCGATATGGCGTTACAGGATGAAGTTCCGTGAATGGTTGAAGCATCGCTGACCACCGTCAGTCATATTATAGGCTAAGGCTACTCTTACTTTGCTTTATATTCTCGGTTACATTACTATCGATAAATTATTAATTTTGCACTGTTTCAAAGTGGATTGGATTGAGGGGATGTTGAAAACTTGAAATATGTATAAACGTAAGGTTATTTTTTTACGTAATGTGTAAAAAAATTACGCCGAATTGTTAAAAACATGTTTAAATCTTTTTGCACAATTATCATGAGAAGTTTTTTAATTAAAATTAGAATTGTATTTTGCTCTAATGCGCTACTGCATTGTGTGATTTGACCATTGAAGCGGAATGCGGATTGACTACAACGAGTTCGTAAAATCGAACACCATTTTGTATTCCTGATGTTGGTAGGTTAGGTTCCAAAAGGTTAGGTTAGATTAGGACGATAACCTGACGTTTTGGAACTGTACCTAACACACATATACCTAATAGCTGGAAAAACGCGGTAGAGCACACCACCATCCCAACGACACAAGGTAAGAATTTAGCAGATTTTACTTGGATTCCAAACAATTGAGAAGTTCGTCGCAAAATTTATAAGAATTCTAGAAGAGTACGAAAATAATGAAACAACTTTCGAGGAAGTATTTTTGTCATTTGCTAAAAAACACTGTCTGGAAATAAGGTACCTATCTGTTTCTTGTTTTAGGAGATTTGTCTTTTGTCAGTGTACCATCACACGCAAATAATTGTAATGCCAGGTTGACGCTATTTAAAGCAACTTTGTTCATTACAGGTCAGGATTTTTACAATTACCATGCATTTACAAAATTGCACCATTAACTATTGTAACACTAATAAAATAAATAAAACATAAAACCATAGATACTTTACTATAGGTAAAGTTAAAAGTGTAGGAATGGAATTAACTATGAAATTACACGCGAATGGTATTTTCAGGTTGTGAATTAGAGCAAATACATTAGTTCGAATATTACAATGTAGTTTTATAAATGATTTCTCTGAATCCTTGCAATTGTTGTCCACTAAATTGTTTGTATTTGGATAACAGAATTCGTATAATAATAATAAGGAATTCGTTTAACATTATTGGTAATCCGAGAAATGTTTTTGGTTGTATTTCTCATCAGTTTATGCTTGTTCTATTGTCTGTACACGAATCGTCTTTGGAAGCCTGAATGAATTCATATCAAATATCATTTTATGCATACATCAAAGGTAGCGAGTAGTATATGTATTTGAATTAAATCAAGCAACTCAGAGAAATATTCAAACGAATCCCGACGCATCACGACTCTCTGTATTGGAAAATATTGTTTTGTATTAATGTTGATACTCCCTATTTTTGCGTCTTACATAGGCCATGAATTCCATGTATTCCCTATTCCATCCAAATAGTTCATTCAAATCTCTATCACTGCCAGCACTCCATTTTCATTTCCTATGTTCGGTCAAATAAATATTACAGTGAATTATATAAACAGCGCAATACAGTCCACATTCGGAATTCACAACGACTAACCACAACACAAACATTGTGGAGTCTTGAGGGCGCCACGCCCAACAAGTAAATTAAATAATCATTTAGTCCTCCGATTTCTTAGTCATACAACCTTTGAAGGTACTACAATTACAACGAAAATTTGGATACTGGATTGGGATTGGGATTTTAATTCTTAAAATTAACCCAGTTGAAACGATACATACAGAGTGAAACTCTTGAGAGAACCGACCGGTTTTCAACGGCTTGGATTGGAAGGAATAAATTGTCTAAATGCCGAGAAGTAATTTGTTCTGAGTGAGCAGTACCTACGTAAATTATCAACTTCTTTGTTATTTGTACAGAGTATTTAGGGGCTTTTGCCTCGTTGGTCTATACCAAAACCAAAAATTCTGTGCTAAAACTTATGGTCAAAACCTTTGAATAATGGTAATTATCTGTTTAACACGAATCTTTACACATTCACCCCCAACACCGGTACAATCGTTGTGATTGGAGTTAACATTCGGAGCGCATTTGACAGTATTTTAAGCTAATAATTATATTTTGCGTGTTTCAGCGCCTAAGAGGTTTGTATTGTGAGCGCGTTAGGTACTGACAGATCGATAAATTAAAAATTTTATGAGGAGATGAGCACATAATGAAATATTTAATGAATTGTTGAATGTATTTTCCATGTCCAATTTCTGGGTTCCCACCTACTTATATAATCCATTACCTTAAATGAAATCAAAAATATTACAAAAACTACTTTAACTGTTACCTATAGCCTTGTTCAATATTTCAGTTGGAGTTGATAATTGGAACATCCGCCATGTCCTCCGTATCAATCGGTATTAAAAAGCCATCTAAATATTCAATTCTAAAACAAAGAAAGAAAGATAAGTGCCTCATGCCATTTTCTATTGAGGCTCTACGCCAGCAAGGAAGTGCTGCTGGTGCTAATAACCTTCCAAATCTCGAAATGTTAAGTTCACTGATACTGAGGCTTCTGAACATTTCCGAGAAGTACTGCTGTTTTTTTAAACTTGCTCCGTACGAATGGGACAGTAAGGCTCACTTGTTTATCCCGATCAGGTCGGGAAGTCACTATATTAAATGGTGCGTTGTTAGGATTTTGTTCTTTACCAACCTTGCCCTTGTTTATCGAAACACTTGGAAGGGGATCAAGACGCCTGGTGAAACTATTGAAGAGAAAATGTTTTTAATTTTTGCATCGGTCGCATATTCGGTGCCTTCCTTGATGCAAATTGTACTAACTCTCTACGGTGAAAAACTCGCTTCTGTCATGAACACAACGCTTGTTTATTTCAAGAGGTTTGAAGGTATTTACAGTAATTGTGATTTTAAATTTTAAACTTGATTTCCTGTCATTTTCACACCACCCCTTAAAGTTAGCACTGGGCTGATCGGGTTATCGGGCTTATCGGGTTCATAGGTATACTAAATCGACAAAATACTAATACATATCATACGTTGCTTGCAACGAACTTAGGAGATCGTAGACTCAATTTTTCTAAATAATTGCATAATTAATGGAATATTTCGTGAACAGAGTTGCATTGGAAGGACGATGCTCCACCGCGGCCTAGACTAATGGAAATTCTAACTGTATTGATGCTCCTCGTGGCGGTTACACAGCCATATTTTATTCACCTGTTCTACTTCTATAAACCCTACTCCGGAGTATTCGTGGTGGCTTCGTTCATCTTAGAAAAGAATGATTCGAACTCTTGGTTTCTGCTTGTTCTGGGAATGCTGCCAAGTTTTTGGCTTTGTCTAATTGGATGGGGCTCTTCCATACTTCTTATTGGACCACATCTCCTCATCACCGTCTACACATATCTCTTCATTGCTGGAGAAATTAGGTAGCTAGATAATAATAGCTTTTAATTATCCCATCCGTAAATCTGCATAAATATCTGCATATTTTACCGACGAAAGTGTAGTTTAAAGAAAAAATGTTTAAACCGAAAAATGATTATTTCTACAGTACATACATAGATGTGCACCAAGAAACATACTTAAAATATTCACAGAATTGATTAGTTGCAGTTGCGGTTCGTAAAGCAAATATTGAAAAACCGTACTCAAAAGTATTCATGTTTATCCGGAATTACATTCCGTGTTCTTCGAGTTAAAGGTGATATTTTTCGATGTATTGAGAAATGGACTTTTGCAATAAATAAATAGACTTTTGCAATGAAAATAAAGACTTTTGCAATAAAAATTGAATTGTTCACTAATCTAACCTAACCTGACTAAAATGAAGATTTACTGGCATAAAAGTCATATTGCAATATTCTATAAGTTTTCATTGCATAAGCCCATTTCTTATTGCACGATTATATATTTCCCGACTTTAAATAAAGAGATATTTCGGCGGCTATTGTTAGTGTTTGCATTTGCATTTGTTAATCAAATTCAACGTAACCGTTTATCGTGTCTTAATTAATATTTCCAGAGCCAACACTCCTGGAACATACACCTTGGCTGAGTTGAGGAGACCATTCAATGCCTACATGACGTATCGCGAGCTCCAACTAATAATTACACTTATCAACGACATGTTTCAAGATTTAATGCTAATTTTAGTAGATCTTCTTATGTTTTTAGTCGTAGTTTGTAATTTTGTGCTCATTGTATTCTACCGGAAACTTCCACCGGCAGGATTTCTGGTTTTTGGTGGATACTCTGGATTGAGTACGGGAACCCTGTTCGTGGTCTACATCAAGTTGGGTCAATTTCACGAGAGTTCAAAACTTTTTGCTCGTTCCTGGAAGTTCAAAATAGACTACAGTTTCGGAGAAAAACCGCTTATGATGAAGCGCATCAAGGCATGTCGCCTCAACAGGGTGGAAATGGGTAGCGTGGGTTACTTTCAAAAACCCAATAGCATTAGGATAGTAGCGAAAATAATATTCTACACTAACAAATTTCTAATGGTCATGCGACCACACTGAATGATGGGACGTTTCTTGCTTATTTAATTAAGCATTTGTAGATTTGTTACGTAGGCAGCTGAAAGAACTCTTATGTCACGTTGTACTTATATTGTTTTATACCCGTATTGATTCTACCTAGTGAATCATCATAATCGTAGCGTAGCTGCCCAAAAAGTGCGAAACTTCATGCAGGATTTTGAGCAGATAAGAAAGGTTCTTGTGATAAGTACCTATATCGCTAAGTTAAATATATAAATACCAATGAATTCAGTATCTCTAACCTTTAATGTTGAATATAGTAATTAAGAAATAACATAGGTACATATATACTTATATATTTCTTGAAATATTTTTAAACACGCGAAAGCATAGGTTATCAGAACTTCACCCAAAGAAGAGCGGATATGTAATTTTGCAAAAGTCAACAATGCACACACCACAACAACTCATTGCTGTTGAGAAGCTACGCCGCGTTTTGGTTGATGGACTGATGAGAGCTGAAGGAAGACGAGCTTTACAGACAGTCTTAAAGTCTCAAGTTCGTACTGTTTTCCTGTCAGTCTAAATTTTGTTCAACTTCAACAACCCTTTATTGCTTCAAGTGATCAGTCAACCTTGGACACATCTTATCAAATTTCGAACCGTGTATTGTTTGGGTGTTGGCTATATTAATTCAAAGTTTGCGTGAATAATTATCCATGTAAATTAATCCAAAACAATCCTCCATAAACACGTAAAATGGAATGTGGTTAAACTTCTGTAATTGTTCTGGTAGATGTGCCTACATATTCAGTGGACAAGGACAATCGAAACTCAAAGTTATTATTTCAAGTTCAATGTAACCTTTTACCTTTAACATTCTGGATTTCGCCAAACAAGTAAAAGTTGGTACAATACTTATTGATACATTGTAATACATATCCTTGTAGAATCGGTTGTTCATTTTGTCCAAATATGTCTGTTGAAAAATTGTATCTAATTCGAATTTGCAGCATTTCAGATATTTTGCATTAGAAACGCAATGGGTAATGTAAATAGTGTAGATTGATTGTCAAATCGATCGGGAATACAGATATACGTACTTTAGCTCTGCTAAACACTCACGCAGCATTTTTTGTCCGGTTGCTTAATCATTACAAATAAACTAAAACAATATTTGCAATCTTTGGCCAGCAGACAGAACATAAGAACAGACCGTAAAGATACACTTATTGTGTTAATTTTTTACCTGGCAAACTATGTTCCTATGTCCAACGCGTAAAGAACTACAGTTTTTCAAGTACAACATTAAAATTTAACTCACAAGTATTAGTATGTTACTCTGTAGTCGTATATATATTTCAGTTTCAACACAAATTAAACCTTAATGTGTGTTGTTTTGTGGACCGTAGAAGATTGAAAGATAAAGGTAACCTACAGACCAACTGGGCTACATTGTTTCAGAACCCAAAACTCTTATTGCTAACGATTACTCAATTACAATTTATTTGCTCGAAAATTGGGTATAGGTAGTACTAGGAAGAGAACATTAAAAATTATGCTGCCAAATCGTATTTTGAATTTTTGTAAACAGTTGTTCACATCATGGATGGGTATATATATATGATTGACATAACATCAGACAATCGATAGAATGAAGGTATAATAATAAGAGAATATGGATTTGATGTTTTGGTTTCGGCTGATCGTAAACTGCAAAAATGCAGACTGCCAGAAGAGTACAACTGTAATATCGGGTAAATAGGCTTGACTATGTGAAGCGAACCTATGCGAAGAACTAATTTCCGGTTCATTATCGCTTGCGTTGTGTTGAACCTCGGTTAAGGGATTCAATTTTACTCTTACTGCTGCTCCCAGGTACTTCCCGCACTAATTTCCTGTCGGGTGTCCTCCTTTAAACAATAGCATTTGTATTTTGTATGGTAGCATCATTTTAAGTTCATAGGCGAATCTCCATCATCATCAGTTTACTTTCCCCATTCCCATAATTGCAAGGTTACTGTCCGGTCACATGCTGCATAATATGCATATTGTTCAGAACCATGTCAAATATATCACGGTGTGTTGTGTTCCAATTTCACAGAGCGTGTGTATTTTCTCACAAATGATACATACAAAAACATAATACTAATGTATGTGTTATTCTGTCTATTTAATAGTAGCTGGTTGCAAAGTTTGCTGATGAATTACAATTGTTGGCACGAACATACGATTATTGTGTTAGTCACTGTTAACGCTAACATATTGAAAGAAATTAGACGTATGACAATGTAGGTACCATGCACTCCAATAAGTAAAGTACAATAGGTACGTCAAATTTTATTAACGAAATCTTTGGCTGAAATCTGAACTACATACGGGAGAATCGAATTGTAATGCTTTTACGCATTATAGCATTTCCACAACGCAAGGTGTGCGTGTGAAAAGTGAATTTGTTTCATATATTTCAATGCGTCGTGGTGTAAATATAAATCTACTTTGAAATTGAGTGAAGATTAGTGGTTAATTATGTTCATACATCCCCCAACTGACTCATCTTTGCTACCCGCTACGTTGTAATTTCTAATAAATGTTGGGTATGCCCACGTGGATAGCTATTGTTCTAAATGTGCCTAATGACTGCGGTACACGAAAAGATGAAACACTCGTGAATCTGATCCCTTTAATTTCTGCATTTGTTTCAGGTGTTACTATACTATGTAATATGTACCTATACTACCACAACTTATTTGAGTGGTTGCTTCTGTTATAAGACCGGCAAGAGTTTTGCTTACAAACTCGGCCACAGTTTAGCATATCTGAAATCATAGCGAAAATATTAAGCATAACAAAACGCCTATTTTATAAGGAAAAAAAAGATATCCGCATCATGACAGAGTTTGGCCTCCTAATTTAAATCATGAGAAAATGAATGAATCCTTTTCTTGTTTAAAAATAATACGGGTTTCTTGAGTTATGAATTTAACGTCGCCTAATCCATGTGATAATATTTCACCAGATCGTCGAAATAATTAATTTCCGATATTTTAAATTCTTATCCGCATATAATATATTCTTTTGTATAACGTATCCATGATTGACATCCAAGAGCTTTTACGGTTTACGTCAGGTAGTATAGGTAGGGTCTTTGTTTATCGATTTGACATAAATTGTCACATTGTAGCTGCTGCCTTTACCTTTCACGCTTCAGAATAACGGAATAGAGGGTTCAGGATCATTAAGTCTATTTTCTGTATTGTACATAGATGTAGACTGTAGGTAAGGTACAGAGGTTAAGCCTTTCTTTGACTTTGACATAATAATACATAGGTTCCGTCTTCTGCAATTCGCATCCCAATTTTACACAGTAACAAAAATGCAAGGTGGTGAATCAACAACATGAAGTATTGGGCGTGTTTGGGTTACTTTTATGCACTTGCTTTAGTGTTTGAACATAAAGAAACCCCCAAACAAACCCCTAAAAGGGTTCGTATTTAACCTGTACCTGAGTAAACAGTCATGGATTAGTCTTAACCCGGATTGCAAATAAATGACATTGTAAATAATGATAAGGTTTAATAATTAAGATTAGCTTCTAAGGCGTGGTATGCCGAGAAGAATGCGAAATAGTGGGACGTGAATCCATTGGAATGCATAACGCATAAAATTTCAAGCTCAAATCCGCATAAACAGTTGTTTTAAGACAAGTACGACCTTAGAGCACAGTTAATTACGGTTAATTATATAAATATTGTATTTATAAATACAGCAAAGTTAAAAACATTCCAGACTTGCGATTAAGTTGGTGTTAATCAGAATTGTAACGTAAAATTTATGAATCAATCAGTTAATTTGACAGTTTTAGTGCTTTTTTTGACATGCCTCAGTTAATGTAGGTAATTTATTTTATTTGCAGATAATTCCTCAACAAAATGAATTACACACAATTAATTCCCAAAGAATTTTCGCCCGTCCCCACAAAAAAATCCTGTCACACAAAGTCATTAAGAATAAATCTACCGATGCTAACACGTTCGTCTGCCAAATCCGGAAGTTCTGTGCTAATCCCCAGAGTCAAATGGACTCATCATAATCTCCGCCTCAGTTTTCAACCCAGTTTGTTAATCTTCATTACAATAATCGCCCTGACTGCGGCACAGGAACGTCAAATAAACCCTAATGTGTTTACCAGCGATAATCCGAGCGGTAACGGGATTTTTATGCAACTCCCATTCTCAAATCCACCAACTGTTCGACCTCCACCCTATTCTGAATCCGATGAAACATGCCCAGGTAATTATAAAGCGTCAAGTAACTATTAGTATAATGATTATATGTGCGGTCGCATCTACACTTTATTGAAAATTTATACCCATCCAGATTTTGGGCTACTTTGAATTTTCAATATCTAGAATTATGCATTTTTAGCGCTTCTAACTTTTTCAGTATGTCTACGACTGTGCTCTTCAGATACAATATCATTGTTGGTAACATTTTCTGCAGAATTAACAAGTCAATAGTGGTTTCATGAATATCGAATGCAATAGCAATCTGTATAATCCTTCCTGTTTTATGTTTCTGGGTTTCAGAAATAAATGAACGTGAAAATTGGGTTGACACACTCTGTGGAGATCTGAATAGAGGTTATGTGCCGATCAACCCTCTGGGTCACAAGTTTCGCGACGGATCATCCTACCCATTGTGAGTACAAACTGCGGGTTAATAAGATGTTTACTGGTATTTATATGCAATGCCTCGCTTCGCGCTCCCATGAATCATCTAATCAGCTTCAAGTGAATCTTTGCTATATTCTCTTTCCGCTGTGCTGCTGCTGTCAATTTAGATACATAACCCAGGTCTTTAGTTCTTAACCTCAAAATTTATTTTCTATAATTTTGAAATCGATTAAAGAGTCAAAAGTCAGGAATGAAAACTCATTCCAATACCACTTATGAATGAATATTTATGTTGAATATTGAATAAATTTTTTCAATTCTCATCTGTTTGGCAGTGAAACTATTAAGAACAAGACGCTTCAGTTCTTTCGTCATGCTCTTCCTGTACTAAAAAGAGACAAGTCACTTCCGAAGGTGGCACGCTTTAATCCGTACCAGTATCAGCCGAATAGGTAAACCCATATCATCGGAGAAAGCTCTCTCAAGCGTACATGCAAAACAGTAGATCACTCGATTTTCTAAATCTAATTGTTCCGTTTGCTCAGTCAACAGAGGACCAAGAGGTCAGCGACCCAACCACCAACGCTGACTCAGGACTCTATTGACATTGAACCCTCCTGGCCCACGAATGACTCTGCCTTGGAGCCCGTTGAAGCGAGAAGCAATCGAGGTCGAGGACAGCCGTACTATGGACTCCTGGGAAGTAATGCACAGAGTCGGTTTTGTGAAAAACCACCGCCTACAGGTTCTTTGTAAGTTGTACCCCTTTGTTTTTAAAGATGTTTCCATTGTTGCAACTTAATTCAATATATTCTTGTTTCGATACAAGTAAGGAGGAATAATAATTGGGTTTCCCTTTTTCTGAATTCAATTTCACGGTCTCTGGGAATTTATTCAGAGGTCAGAATTATCTCTGCTATTGTTTTCCTTTGATTAAAGGTTAACTAGTGTGAATACATTTAGGTAAACTAGCAAGCGCTTTAGTGAACTTTCGTTTTTTGTTATAAATTGTAAATCCCTTTGCTCTTACCACCAATTAAGAAATTAGCGATGTTCCAATTCTTTTCGTGCCTATTGAATGTTACATGAACATGAAATTGATTCGATTTTCGAATTTTTATGTCGTTCAGAACTTAATGTAATACCAATAAAGTACCTTACGTAAACACCTAGGTTATTCTAAACAACTAAGCTTGATTCAAGCAAAAGTCCCGTATTGCTTCCAATGGCTTCCGGCAGTTTTATCTGACCCTAAATAGGGAAACTATTTAAAATACCGGGTGCATTAAAACCAGCAGCAGTTTTTTAGTGCTACGGGTCACTACGGTATATATTCGCTGATTTAAGATAAGCACCTATTTGTATGAATGAATCAATTTAAATTCAAACCTGAAACGAACAATTCATTAATTATTTACAGATCTTATTTTCACAGGCTGTGCAAGCTGTACAATGCAATGTGGGGATCCAAGCCACATTCTTATCAACACCAGCAGCGTTTGCAGGATTCGAATGAGCAGCGACCCAACTACCAGCATCAGCACTACGTCCGTCAACAGCTCTTGCAACAGGAAGATCAGCGTTTTCACAGCGCTGAAGCTAAGAATGGTGTCAGCGCAGAATCACCAGTTTCCGCACCGGCAACCCCGTGTCCTTCATCAGCTGAATACTTGACCCCTGTATTTGCCCGGAATCATGAAGGAGCCTGGAGATACGTTGTACAAATCCCACGAGAAGGCTACTTTACACAAACCGTGGAAGTGACCAAATGCTCCGAAGCTAACTGTTTCTACATGGAGGGTTCGTGTAGAACTTCTCCACGATGGCAGAGTTTGCTCGTGGCGGAAATGTTTTACCCCGACACTGCTTTTCCCAAAACACGAATAAGCAGAATTAAGCCCAGTGGACATCCTCCGCAGGATTTGAATCAGTATCAGCAGTATTTACAAAAACGAATGGCACAGCAGTCGACAGGGAAAGAAGGAACAAATGATATTTCAGCAGGCGTTTCCCCAACAATTCCGCCACAGTGTGATGGAGTGGATGAAATTGGTTGCTTCCAAGTCCGTTTGTTCTACGATTGGTTTCTTATCCCGGGTTCCTGCAAGTGTTGGAAGCGCCAATTTGATTTTACCAGATTTCATCAGTCCCGATGAACAAGAGTATTCCGCATTATCAGTAAATAATTAGGTATGATATACCTACTCGAAATATGCAGCTAAATATGCGCCCCTATACGAGATGGGACAATTTGTATTTTACTTGTTACTATGTACTATCACCTACTTATTTTCTGAATTACTTTTATTTCAATAAATACGGTATTATGTAGAAATTCATGTACAGTACAGGACGTGGGGTAACGATTTTGGAGCGTTGTTACAATGGTACGGATGTGCTAAAAAATCTTCAGTACCAGCCTCAGTTCCTGGAGAGATTGTCATTAGTCCAATATATAATTGCAATATTTCAGTATATTTTATTCTTTAATTTTATGTAAATCAGTTAACAGTACAATTTATTTTTGTGTGATTCATGATGCTCCTGTATTCAGTTCTTGTAAGGTTAGAAATCCGTCCCGATTAACGTCCATTGTTCTGAACTGAATTGGTCGTACACATATTTTTCATAGTCCGCTTCAGAATAGCTTCCAAATCGGGGCTGCTTGTACCGTATAGAAAAATTCAGGTATTCTTCAGGACTTGCCAGACCGTCCTTATTGGTATCCACCAGTGAGTCAAATGTTTCTCTTCCGGGTTCATCGTCAGAACTTTGGACAGGATAAGCGGTTGATAGTTGGATTTGAAAAATAAGATTGAAAACCAGAAAGATCAAAGCCAGGAGTAATGATCCTGCTAATTTTGCCATGTTGATTGCTGATAACTGTTTCGAGTTCGAGTATTCGTTAGCAAGAGCGAATAGGATTTATGGGCGACTTTTGGACAATACACTATGGAGTTACACCATTTAATACGGCCAGCATAGCAGAACCGCAACCAATTGATAACTGATGGAACTCGATTGAACACGACAAACAAAATTAGAGCTAATTACTATTCCTTGTCCTTGGTTAAATGCGTCAATTCAATTCAATGAAGTTAATTACACGAATCAGAATAATGCAGCAGAGATCATAATGCTACAAATTTATTTAAATTTAATTAATTAATTAATTTTTAATTAAAAATGCTTATTTCGTCTTTGTAGCATAATACGGTCATCCATATTCTTTCCGGCTACCTAGACACTAAACTA
>JAQFYT010002491.1:0-12782 GCA_034694925.1 Ceratophysella denticulata
TTTACTATGAGATTTCCCAAATCAGAAAGTCAGACCTTTCAATCTTTCATTTTGCAAAATCATCTTTTAAACAAGTCTAGGAGGTTGGTTTTACCATTTCAAATGGCGCATTCCTGGGATCGAGTTCTTGCAATCTCCGGGTCTTGAATATAATTTTCTTCAAATATCTCTCGTATAATATTATAGTATTACATCCTTGAATGTGATCTACTAGAATTTCAATGGTTACTGATAAATTTTTAGATTTTTTTTAAAAATCAACTTAAGACTTCATCAGGTATATCAGAGCATGAATTTCTCGAATGCCTGGGCTCTACAAATTATTTGTATGCCCCAGTGTTAAAGTTATTACAAAATATTTCGCGTCAAATTCGAGAAATCAGTCTGACTTATGGAAAATGTAGGCTTTCGCTTATTTCCGAAATATTAATTTCGGCAGACGAATATATTCAAGATACATACCTACCTTACATATCCCACATTCGAAATGCAACTGCTCATTTTTCTAAGGGAAACATTTGCCTCAAATCTTCAAACAGTATGCCATTTTACATTTCACTCAGGATGTATTAGCAAATGCGCCAAGTACATTACAAATTTCTTGGAAGATATTAACCGTTTGAAAATACACCCTTAAGAAAACCAGCGAGTATTTGTTCAAAATATGCCTGCATTTGCAAGATGCAGAGGGGTGGTACTGGGATAAAAAGCGTGTCTAATTAAGAATGTCTCTGCTGCCGCATGGATTAATTTGCTTAAAAACAAGAGAAGAGTCGTGGCATGGCAGAGTAATTACTCCCTCTCCCGAGTCGAGAGCTTCGTAATAAAAAGTTATAGACGGGACTGAAGTGAGAAATGATGGAGGAGTTATATGGCAAGTTGGAATGGGATTACACCCTCTTAATTTTCAAATGAGATCCTCTCAGCCGTCCACGGAACCCGCCCATTACCCACTCTGCATACACCTCAGTTTACATTTTTTTTTCAGGGAGAAAACTACTGGGTGAGCGTGAGAGAGCTCACGTTTAATTTGTCAAATGAAGGAGGAGAGATTAATAACCACCATTAAGAATCCTACGATGAGGTTCTTATACCAGCCTAGCCTTGTTTGCATGTGCTCTGCTTATGTAGATGTCTAATGCAACTATAAAATTTTCGGTTAGAATCTCGCAACTTATCACGCGGAAGCAACGCGACAATTCGTGGAACACCAAATCGATGCATATAGAATTTTATAATTTTAAAACTAAAATTTAACTTAGCGTGCTGATTCAGTACCAATTTTTTCAAATTTTCTCGAGTTTGCTGGTACATTGGTATTTTTACTATAAAATAATAAAGTTTCTCATTAGTAGTAAAAATCCGCTGGGTGAAAATTAGTCAAATCCATCAAGGAAAATAAGGCAGGCCCGACACGAAGAGCCGAGAATTTTTATCCATCCCATTCTATTGTGATTAGTAAGAAAGGGTCCTCCAGTTAGGGAAACAAGAGAGAACAGAGGCATCAAAAATATAATCACCAAAAATTAAAAATTGCATTATTAATAAACCCAGTCGTGTGCCAGTCCAGGTCCGCCCAAAACAACACAGGGCCTAAAAACGGGGTAGTAAAAATAATTTTTATACTACTTTTTTTTCTTTCCTTTCTTCGTGTATAATTCAATTAGTGTCAGCTCTCATCCTACTCTGACCTAACTGACTCTGAAAGCAGAGCGGAGCTACAAAAAGCTCCTACTTAGTCATTCACAACCTCATTATTCATCAGAGGCATTAGTCAAAAGTAGCATAGGCATAGCGTGGACATAGCCTAGCGCGGTGGATGTTTTAGTTCATGGTTTTTTGGCTTTTTAAGGTACATCATTGGCTCCGAATGGGATTTGAATATTGTAGGTAGTGCTAAGGATTGCATATAACGCGGTACACGGTTTTCCACTGTTAATTCGTGTAACAAACCATGAAATTGAACATTACGTTAAAGCCGGTGAACGAACAGAGTTTGCTGGTTGCATAAATCAGCAATTATTATCGTACAAAAAAATCAAGTACTTAGTTAGCTTTGCGAAAAAATTATTGAAAACCATGAACCACCTTTTGTCTATTACTTAGCATTTTAATATTCAAATCATCTTTGGCGCCAAAGATGTACCTTAACCTTAACAACTCTCCCAGCATAGCATAGCAGCAGCTACTTCATCAAAATGATGAATGCAAAATAAATGAGATTTTCTCTCTGTTTCAAGTTTCAAGGAAAAGGTGGCTTGAAGATGTTGGCTTTTTCCTTCGTTTAGATCTTGGATCTCCTTGGTTGGGATTAATATACTTAAAGTTTTTGGCAGAGCTTAGAACTTTTAGAAAGCACTGGTATGGCATACCTTCGCTACGCCTTAGATCTCATCCAACGAGAGATTCAGCAGTAAAAGAAAATGTTTGGTACATGAGCTTAGGAAGAATAAGGTTGCAGAATTTAAGTGGATATTTTTAAGGTTAAATTTAAATGTTTATTTGTTAGGTCTCAAGGTTTGGTATTTTTAAAAAATTTGAGCACACAATCTGGTCATGGTGCACTATAATTGAACCTTGAATCTGGATTATATATATCTACAGCAATGGTTTGCAGGTGCAACTGATACTGATATATTCAGCTATGTAAGGCAGTATCAACCTAACAACCCTGGTATTTCGTGAAACGAGTCAAGGAACTCTGGCTTGTAGATTAAAGTTAGGATTTAGGTTTTTATTTTTATTTCCTTGCCTCACATTGGGATTTTGAGTGGAATTTGGTACAGAGGCATTTTCGTTTTCTCTAGAGTTCCTGCCGCCTACAACGTGGAGATCTTATGGGAGTTGAAGGGAAAGGAGACTGGGGAAAACCTCGGCGGGTTGTATTTAAGATTTTCGTAATAATGCCACCGCCGGGTTGTAGTGGAGGTTATTTATGGGAAAGTCAAGGCATGCAATTATGCCAAAGAATGTTTCGGGGAACCTTCTCTCTCCCAGAATATCTGTATGAGAAATCGGCACCCTTCTCCCTTGTCAGCATAGCAAGGAGTCCAGTACACCGTACTATCAACGAACTGGAGCGGCACGTTCGCGTCCTACAAGCATCCTGGAATCGTAAACGTCCGGTGATTTCCTATTCGACAATTCGGCATGGTCGTTTTGGCGAGTTACCGTTTGGGTTTATCGTCTTTTCTGGTCTGACACAAGACGTATTTGAATCCATACTTTTATTAATTTCTGAGCAATTGATACGCTACTGTTTTTGGTGCAACCGCTGACACACTTGGGACCACATAAAAAGCTCGCATTTGCTCGTCGAAATCCGAATTATCCTAGCCAAAATGTCCGTTTACGCGTTATACTTAGCAGCCTGTTGTGCGGACGCCTAGTATGGAAATGGAAGCCCGGTACTACTGAACAATGTGGAAGAACTTGGGAGCAAGGATAAAATTTTGGGGATCATTAAAGCCCGGAATCACGCAGACACTAGAGAATCTGATTAAAATAATTGCCTTCATCACGGCCTGCCTCCCTTCTACTGTCCTCCGTCTTCAGTGACCATTTTCTATCCCAACTCTTAAACTCTAATATCCCTCCTTCACTCCCAGGATTGATGGCCTTTAATCAAAATCAATTTCCCATCTCAGCTCAGGCATTCAGACACATACATACCAGATAGCTGAAACCTTGGGACCCCAAGCATTAGCATTATTCGTAGCACAACCGCACAGCATTAGGATTTTCTCACTTATTCCCTGGATAGGGCCAATAGCGTTTTTAGATAGATATGTAAAAACTAATCGACGCATATCAATCAAGATTGTGCGAACGTTAAAGTGTTAAAGGGCATATGGAGACCCTACTACAGGACTATGTACTAGATGAGGGGAGGTATACGGTCATCATACAGTACAGAATGTACCAGAACGTTCCCAATATTCTATGTATAATATAATACGATTTTTATTTGCACATTCTAAGCAATCACTATTAAACCATGTCCGGGCTAAAATTGCTGGTTTACGGAACATGAGCTTGAGCTCACATGTTCCCACCCACCTGATTTTTATGAGATCTGAGCCGAGTCAATCGCTACTCGCACGGGCCAGTTATACATACCTGAAATCCAATCAATACCACTTTCCGCTGTACAAATTGAGCTTGAGTGAGGGATTGATGAAGAAATTTGAAGTACTAATATTTCTACCCTGCCTGGGAGTCCATTACATTTGTACATGGAGAATATAGAACTCGGGGTTGTTCTCTCGAATGTTTGTTCACTCAAATTGCCATCACACGCCCGTTTCTCAAACATCATAATAATAATATGGACGGAGGTAGATGAGCCCTGGCAGTAGTGTACAGTGTGTACACACATTACACTATTACTGGATTACTCCTGGAAAGGGGTTGAGCTTGTTCATGTTCAGGTATATAACATAACGACATGGGAGAAAAGATTACCTGCAACGCTCAGGCTTATTGACATGTCGTAATCATCATTCCTGTCCGATTTGATGGATCTGGTTCTATGTCAATTTGGTTGGAACCAGTGTAACGGGATCTATTTGGCTCTGTATAGAGAAAGTACCAACATATAATCTATCTTTAGAGAAAGCACTCCAAAGCTCATGCTTTAGACATCTTGAGATTTTCATCTGCGTCACTGAATATGTACGTCAGCACCAGCCGGACAGTAAACCAATTTTCGTGTATCGTGAATATTTCCTGTATATTTATCGTACTGTATATCTTGAAGTTACCATGATTCGTCAGGTCGTTAGCTTAAGTAACATTGCGCTATACGCGGGAACGACACTAAGTTCGGTTAAGCGTTAAACTAAGATTGACTTAAGATGATTTTCTATTTTATGAGAAATTGTAGTATCATAGCGAAGGGCTTATGGTTTTCGAACTCAAGAGTTTTGCAGTGTGTCCCGCTGTGTGTGGACTGGATTGGATTGGATTGGGGCTATGAGGAAAGTAAACAGAACTGAAAGTGGTCGGAATAGAGAAAGTAATCTTAGACTATTTCTACTATATCCGAAATCCAACTTGTATGGAAGAGTACGGGGGTTCCTCTGAGACTGTTTCACTCCGCGTCGTCCAACTCAAAAAATGAAACTTAAGATGACCAATTCTCTTCCGTTTTGTACCAAGTTTCATAGGTCTAAAGCAAGCCTTCGATCTTTTTTTTAGAACGAACGAGAAATTTGATGGATAGAAGTGAAATCCGCTTGGATGGATTATCCTTCCATCATTGTACTTTTCACTCTCCTTTTCTGATCGAGAAAAATCTAACACAAAATCCGACTTGAGACTCTCAAACGTCAATCTACGGCTACGAGTGGTCAAGGCTTTCCGGGTCCACTTTCTGTATGTGTCGTAGCGTACAGCTGGTTTTGATAGACTTTGCGCGTGTGATCTAGTATGGGCTGTAATCACATGATGCATGATGCTGGAAGTTTAGGTATATTATGTACAGGGCGACGCTAAAAAATCCCCCCCCTAGATCACACAATGACATATGATATACCAAATTAAAGCAAATTTAGCAAAAAAAACATTAGCGTCACCATGTACATACATCATTTATGTCTAGGTTAGGTTTACTTTAAAGCTTCTAAGCCTAAAACCTAACATAACCAAAGTTAAAGCACACTCAGAATGCTGTCGCACATTTATTCTGGAGTTGATGTTGTCTAATTGTACATGGTTTCGTTCGACCCGCTGCAAAATGCTGTTGAACGTTTCATAAACTGTCGCCCTGTCATTCATTGCAGGACCTTTACGGCAGAAGTGAGAAATAATGATGCAATTAAGTTTCTTTGCCCGTCTTCTGTACTCCATACATCTCGTATTATGGTTTTGCTCTCCCATTGTTTGACCACTACTACATGAAAGAATGTGAGTTTACACTACTGGACCCGAATTGTTATTACTAAGATTTGAAATATCCTGTCAAGCTTTATCCCCCTGCTTTCCTTTCCGCATTGTCCCTCGACACTTTCAAAAAAATAAACTCCGACTTTTTTTCCAGTCTCACTCTCAAATATTAGACTTTGTGTCCGAGACTATGTCTGATTGACAGGAAAGTGGACAAGCCTCGTTTCGGTTTGTTTTCTCTTACGCTTTTTTCTTCTTTGCTTTACAAAATAACAATTTCCCACTGGACTCGTACATAGCGGACAAACAGACAAGAAACAGTTTGGTAGACACCGCTTTGTTTTCACTGGAAAACGTAGATGAAGTATGCGTTGGCGTTGGCGAAGTTTGGGTTAAACGACATAATCTACCAGTGAAAAAAGGCTTAGAAATTCAAAACCTTAAATTGTATGATATTCGACGATATATAACGACGATATATAACGCTCATATAGGTCTTTAGTCTTTATTTGATTCGACCTTTTTTTAAACCTAAGCTAATCACGCTTATTCAAGCTTCCCGCCAAGATGCTTCCGAAGCCTTTCAATAGGAACTACTTTCAAAATGGCGGCCTTCCATTCATCCTTGTTCACTCCATAGATTTGTAAATCACGCTTCGTTGCTTCGGACATCAGCGGTCGAATGGTCTATTCAAGGATTTTGAATAATGGCCGGTAATTTAAATTAATACGTAAACCATAATGTAATGTGTGATAATGAATGATAATTGTAGTTCTTACCTGTAACAAACTATCGAAGATTCGCGGTGTGTTGATTAGGAAAATGTCGCTAGCAGATTCTGGATCTACATATAGTAAGTATATTTTTTTAAATTAGTAAAATCCTGAATTTTGGGACAAATATAGTATTCAAATATTCGTATTCAAGGTTTTCAAAATTCAAAATTACAATAATTTTCGTAGTGTGTAATGAAGGTGTAGTAAAATGGGAGACCTGAAAGTTAGCCATGCCGTGATTAGACCTCATTTAAATATTATTCGTTTCGTAACTATGTTTGCACTCACAAGCCAGACACGCATGCGTTCTTGTGGAATATCCATTAAGGTCAACGATGACAATGCCTTGTGTGATTTCCCGTCCTAGTTCCTCTGAAGCCGCGAGCGTTTCTAGAAGACCCTCCTCAAATATTCTATCAATGTAGCGTAAGACCTGAGGGAGGTGACCTCCGACTGTAATTTTCCGGATATCCCAAATTGGCACTGTTGCAACTGCAAAAATAAAATCATATTAAAGTGTTGTCCGTTGGTGTATTCGTGTAAAGAAAAATCCAAGTTTACTTGGTCCCCCATTTCGTGCTCCGCCGTCGAGCCAATATGGATACTGTTTTCTGAGATTTGAAAAATCTTCAAATAAAATTAAATCGATCTTGTTCTCTTGTCTCCATTTAATTATCTGTAAAATGCAAATTTCAAGAACTGTTTTCTGTCATTGTAGAATAATTGTGTGCCGTAACTTTATCTTACGTTTCGCAACATGTCGATAGCCCTTTCCACGTTTCCACCACGTGCTAGCGATTTGAACAATTGAAAAAAAAATTGATATGTATTTAGTTATGTTTTTTGAATTTGACTCATCACAATTTAGATTTTCTTACCTCGCAGCGCATGGATTAACATTCCATTTGACTTCATCAGGTCAATATAAAGTTCCTTGCCCATGATCTTACGAATCTGTAGGTTGGCATTCAAATGCAATATTGGAACACCAGCGAATACAATTTTCTGTAATTAATTTACGCGTGGTTACCTGTTTGAGTCCAAATTTTTCCTCGGGTGTAAAGTTCATATAATCTCCACCTCCGCCTTTCGCTGACACAAATAGTGCGATTTGGGTCAAACATATTAGAGCAGATAGAACAATACGGAGAGTAGTTTTTGTATTGAAGTACATTTTAAATGTTAAGATGTATCTCGTGCTGCAGTCCTGGAGAAATGAAAGGCTTGATTATTTTCAGTTGTACTTAAATCTACTATTGCCACTATAACGTGACAATAATCATGCAAATCAGTAATAATAATCATTCCGGCGGTATCTTTAATAATGTGAATATTCCCACGCCTGAGCGTGAAGCGTTCTGTTCTTGATTCTAGATACAGGAAACCTGCTAACTAAGGTGTTTGATATCCATAATTGTTTTTTATACTGCAGTTATATGCTCTATACGTCATCATCGAAGTAAAATCAGGTCGTTTAAATAATTAATGAGTTATTTTGATCACTTTCCACGTTCGCATTATTGTTTGTATTGCACAACCTGCATATTTTCTTCAGACTGCTACGATTTTCGACAAATAAGAACTCACTGATGCGCAATCACCGTAAATTGCAAATTATACGGCGACTCAGAATTAAATCCACGGTATATAATATCCTATATCCGCTGCCACTTGCCATTTTCGTTAGGCAGCAGTTTATGTCGATTTAGTAAATGATTGTGTACTTGTTGCTAATGAACCATGAAATATGAAATTACATAATTCAGCAGTTTTTCAAGTTACGAAATACTTTTTAACTCGGGGTAAAATCCCTGCGCGTGGAAAACTCTTGATGTGTAAAGCAAGTTTTTTGCCTCATTTAGTCAGCAACCGCAACCAAGCTTCCATAGCGTGCAGGCTATCACAATTTATCAGTTTGCAATTTTTCGTATTAATTTTAGTCCTTTTCTACGCTATGATCCGTCGTGCTGCTCCGGTGTTAAACCATGTAACTACTGCTTGAGAAATAAAAAAAAGGCTAGACTGGACGGCGCAGTTCAAGTCCCGTCGTCGATTAGATGAAGAAATCTATTTGTTGGAATAGATAGAGAGTCGTTAGAAGGATTAGATTGAGATTGGACCACCTTTGAATAATAAATGAAGCGGAGAGAAGGAAAAAAAAGAACAAAAGGAAGATGTGCGGTTCTTTTCCCTACTTGTTCTTTTTTCTGTCGGCTGCTGCGGGAGCCTATGAGCACTGGGCAAATGGCTCGTTGGGGATTTCCGTGACTATGAGTCTGACGACGGAAACATTGAATTTGAAAGGAGGTAGCTAGAAGCGAAAAAAGTTTAGACGGAGCTATACCTTAGGATTTTACTCTCGGTCTCGTTTTCCTAGTCGAGTACGGACATTTCGTGGCGGAATTTTCGAGTTGAGTCAGTAATTTTTGAATTTTGGCGGTATTTCGTAGTGTTAGCTAGTCATTAAGGGTGCAGGCAACGACTCTAACTTTCGTATTTCGCGACAAAATTCGAAAGTTAGTTAGAGACAGTCATAGTAGCGTTAAAAACTAAATACGAGTAACGTTAGATTTTTGTGAATTATGATCTACGACATGCAATAGCTTACCCTCAGTGGTGGGACAAATTTGCGGCAGTTTGACGATGACAGATTTGCGAAACTGTCAAGTACGAATTGACCCGATACATTAAACGAACGACTGGATCTGATCTGCCTCTATTTGTCGATTTAAGGCGATTTTGAGTCAGAGAGCGAATTCTCTCGAGACTTCTCATCGCATGTAGCCTGGTCATCCATATAACACGCTCTGTGTCCCTTGTGACAGGAAGACTTGGAGGAGCTTGTTCTACCTTACTATGGAATATACCATGGATGAGAGTGCGTGAGTGTCCGTTCGTTCGGATCAGAAATGTTTCAAATCAGCATCAATCGAAAGTTTGGGTTTTTGGACTCTCGGACCTTTCAAATCCGCTTAGCTTTTTGGTTGAACATTGAAGCGCCCGGTAATTCAGCCGATTTAGGTTATTCACTATACCTATACACGATTGCATATACATCTTTATTTTCAATGATGATGCTCAAAATACTCCACGGATTCAATATTCAATCTAGTTTCAATTTCTCGTGCAGCTTCCGAACCGTACTCATAAATCCCAAGTCAGTTTCGTTGCGTCTTTGGATATAATGAATAGTTCAAACACGTGTTTTGTTATTGGAATAGGCCTTTCTCTCGCTTAAGGTTTCAGGTTTCTTCTTTTGTGGGTTGGGAAAATGGGAGGCAGAAGAGTGAGCGGTATGTGGTTTGGAAGTGAAAAATAATGCATGTTATTACAAGGAGCCTCTTTTCGTGGTGAGAGCCTTGCAAGAAAGGAAGATTAAAAGGAAGCGGAGGGAGAACCGACAAATTGAATTGGAGTTTCCTCTCGTCTTCGCACAGCGGCAAACGCTAGGGACTTCAAAACGTTCATTCTCTATTGAACCTCAGTCATTTGACCCTTGCAATCGGAATTTTGGTATTCTGGCCCTGTCGTGATGCGTCAGTCGTTAGTCACGTTGTGGTTAATGTTCAGGCATGCGGTCTACGGGATCTAGATTCCAGACCGGAGAGACATCTGTAATTCGAGGTTAGGTTAGGTTTATTTTTCCTAAAATGTGCGTTTTGTATATTTTACGCCCAAGCTAACATAACATGCGTTAAATCGCTTACTTGTGTGTATTTACTTAAGGTCCATAGGCCCATATGACTGTGGCCAGTTCAAATAGGATAAATTGTCGTAGAATCGCAAGGAAAGAGATTGGGCGGGCGGAAAGAGCGAGCCGACATGCTAAAGAAGTGAAAAGTTAAATTCGATTTAGGTCCTTGTTCTTTGCCACTCTGAAGGCTCCGACGCGGACTTTCACTGGTGAAAGTTATCTTAGAAAGCAGGAAGGAGCATAGAAAGAGCAGCCTAGCTCTGACTTGAGTAGTCTTTGGGACGCACACAAGGCTCATTTCAACAAAAGTGTCTGCTTGAGTCTCAGAGACTTTCCCAGATACACAATTCCCTCGAGATGAGGATTTTAACGCTAATTTTCTCATCTAATGCCTCAAATGAACCAAAGAACACCTACTACCTTGCTTTACACTTTCTCTACCCATTTTGGGGTTGGGATTTCGAGGCTTGCTGCTGAGTTGCCGTCGTTCATCAACGCGATTTTTTCCGATTTCGTTTGGATGTATGAATTTAAGCTATTGCATATTGCTAACTAACTAATGAAAAAACGGCTTTGAATTTGAACAGATTTTCGATATCGAAATTTGACTTATTGTTAAGCAGACATATGTAATCATGATGGTACTAAATGCTCTAATTACACGTTCATGTTAGTGCCCAATTTGTCCTAATTCAATTTTCATCGAATTGGGAGGCCAGGAAGATAAATGACATGTTCGTCCCTGGACAACAATGAGAGTTAGTGATCCCTGAATGTGATCCTTTATGTAGATTTGTGTAAAAAGAAAAGGGTTATTTGGGGAAGGAAGGAAGAAAGGGGTGTGATGATCTTGAGTAATAAAAGTGTCAAAAAGGACTCTATCTCCTCAATTGGGGTGAAGTTTTTTTTTATGTTGGGAGGGATGGGCAATAGGGAATGGATGATTTGATCCCTTTATTTTGGGGTCGAGGATCATTAGGATTCATTGGAAAATTCAATTGGGAAAGCGTGGATGGGGAAAAAGGGGGCAGAGGCAAACAGGCATAGTAGATAGTACAAAAAGTCAGAGAGCACAACGACTCCCCACAGATTAATACTGATAATCCAGAATCCAGTACATACGGCCCGAGCTGGGGTTGCGGCGGGTCTAGTGTCTTGAAATCTACCCGCTTTGGTATATGGCATTTTTCGTGCGTTTTTTTTTAGATGAAAAATGCTGAAATTATGAATTTTACGGTTGAAATATGCAAAAGATTGGATTTTTTTGTTAGATTTTTAAATAATTATTAGAATATTAAAATTAAAGCAAAATCGTAAAGTTCAGGTAAAATTGTTCTGTTTGAGCAAACGTTTGTTTGATTCACGGCTGCATTTGATTCAGCATGAAAAATTGTTGAATTTGGGCAGAAATTTTCGGAATCAGTGCAAAATCTGGATCTAAACCAGCAATCGGAATCGGGATTGGACTACTATATACAGAAATTAGAGTTAAAGTCGTGCACCCTGGTCAATGAGTGAATTAAAATACCATTAAAAAAAGTCAGCAATTTAGTGTATTTTTGTACAAAATTCTGCATATGTAATATTACATGGGTAGCTTGTTGACGCCATCGACCCCTGACAAAGAAGAATCCGAGTACGAGCCTTTAGCTCGAAATCTATCTGGTAACGGAGAAAGTCCATAGGGACATTTTTCATGCATGCGATTTTCCTTTACTTTCCTCCAGTTTTTTTTGTATGTGTGTGTAGGAGTCAAGGCGTAAAATAAATATGTTTAGGACTAGAAGGCCTGGAGGAAGAAGGGGTGTTTCCTTGAAAAAAAAACTGAAAAAATTCAATTTGTACTCTTGGCAAGATCATGGAGTCAGAAGTGCACCCTCAACATATATTTCATGCAAACTAGTTTTTCTGCCACTTTTTACTCTTTTTTACCCCGGGAATCCATGCGGGAGCGACATGGAGAAATTGGTTTGGAGAGCTCCCGTCCGTCCTCATATATGAAATGGAATCGTAAAAAATAGTTCTAGTTTCTTTCGGTTAGCCCAGACAAGACTTATTGGAATGGAACATTTTCCTATCATGGATTTTGCAAATAAACAGAGTACCCAAATTTTAGCGGCGATAAAAATATCGCCAATAGCGTAGCGGGTAAATATAGCAGACGTAGCTCCATGTTTTATGAGGTCAACTTACGTTAAATTAGGCAAACCTAACGCAACAAAAAATAACGTTGGGTGTAAAAACACCGTCAAATACATAGCGCGAAAAATATATCAATCACTTGAATAAGTTTTTTTTAGATTCAAATCGTTTTGCTGTTTACCGGTGTATTTAGGTGTGTTAGGTTCGCTTAAGAGTGTGTGTCAAATTGGAACCAGTTTGAATTAGACAGGAAAGCCCGCTCTCTCGGCTCTGTTTCAGGACT
>JAQFYT010002492.1:0-12781 GCA_034694925.1 Ceratophysella denticulata
AAGTTTTTACATACAAAATCAATATGCTCACCCAAAGTCAAAAACCGAAAATCCTTGTGGATATATTAACACGTGATTTTCAACATCTCAAAGGGTCCCCTCTTTGGATTTTTAATGATGACCCAAACTTTGACCCCCGGTATCTCGAAGAGTTATGATTTACCAGTTCTACTATTGTGGCTAATTTCATACATTGACTGACCCAAGGTATCGAATGGTATACATATCGATTCCGAACACTCTGCACACCTGGCGTTGTTCCCTGTCAGTGGGCTCAATCAGATCTTTTCAATATAAAGGAGGTTCAAAATAACTTAAATAATTTTTTTACGTAATGCTTTCGTATATGGTCAAAAACACGTAACTAATAAACTCGCTTCTTATTAGTACATCATGTCTCAATATTAATCGTGTAATTACTGTACATGGCCAGAAATCTAAATGCCTGCTAAACACATTCCCATGTCCGAATAGGACATTTCTTCTTTTATATGTTTCCTCCCGTGTATAAACATATGCCTTCGAGACGACACCTTGGAACCAGAAAGTACACGCTGAAGATGACACCGCTGAACTACTGCTTGTGCTAGACGCCTATGCGCTCAGAACCTTGACGAGATGATTCTATTTAAGTGCATAATTAAAATAGCTTTAATTACCTGCTGTCAATCAATCAAACCCGTTGTCTATTCTGACCTAATTCGAAGTTGTGCAAGGTGTTGAATTGAACTGTGCTTCATGAACATGACAAGATATCAATATCATATGATTCAATTCCAACCTTCGACTAAATATGGGATAGCGTGTTACGCAAGACGATTTCGGAAGAATGGAGAATGAATTCCATGACAGATATATAACTAGCGGCTGCACACACACGGGCGAATTGACTCCGAAACATCACTTCAATCAATATTTCAACAGAAGTTTGGAAATACCTAAAATGTTATAAGCATGCATTATTGCATGAGATCTATCGACGTATTATAATGCCGTGCGCAACGATTAGAAATTTCTAAAGCCCATATTTTTTTCAAAATTAGTCAGAAATATGCTTATAAAGCAGAATTTTGATTTGTTTCAATTAAAAATTGAGCCATATGCAAGTCCGATTCAAAATATCTGAATCTCATTCTTCTTTATTGCCTATTAAAAGTGTTGCAAGAGCTTGCTTACTTCGAGCAAATTTTAATGTCATAAAGTTTAGTCTCATAAACGTATTATATCGTCAAGACATTTTTATTTAGGTAATACAATCTTAATACATATTTTTGGCAGCAAGTCCTCATTTTTCACCAAATCTTTTTCGAGTGCTTACTAGTGCAATTGCAAGCCCAAGTAAAACCTTAAAGCCAAACCAAATGTATTGTGTAGTCTACATTTAACATAAATGAATTTCAAATTACGTCATTGCAACTTGTCAATTGAAAAAGTGTATTTATGTACATGATTTTTAATTTTTTTTAACGCATCCAAAGACATACATACTCTCCAGTATATACTACCTAATATTACAGAATCCAGATAAACGGAGTACATAATGCTGTATGCTGTTGTTTGCATTCAGAATATAGTAGGTACAATTGATAAGGATTGTTCAAAATTTGAGAAAACAAGAGTCTGGCAGGAAAAGCATTGTTCAAAATATGTCAAAACAAAAGTCTGGCCAGCATCAGTTCAGTAGTAACTTTCCGCTACAAGCTACGACGTTAAAATTCCCGTGGTTGGTTGAAAACTTATGTGACAAAAATTAAAAATTCGGCATTCAATTTCAACCTCATGTACTCTAGTCTATAGGCATGACAACATCATAGCAGTGGTTACTAGCACTTCAACCACATCACAGCAGTGACAATGTGTGTTCACCTGAAAGGACGCTATTCTGCCGACATGCCGGGAATTGGGACGCTTTCAGAATAGAACGATTAAATTAAATTGCTTTTTTTTTTATTATATATACTTGATTTTCTTACCTTAAACGTTACCAGCTTCTACAACTTTGAAACAACTTTCAAACTCAAGTCAAATTGTCGATAAACTCCCTCAACTCTCGCATCATTATGCAGTCCACTATTGTCTCCCTTTTTATTTGTGCCTTGGCCGTCGTGATCCTACCTGGCACCTTCGCAGCGGAATCGGTAAATAATTTGACCATTATACACTTTACATTGTTTAAATGAATTAAATGAAAACATCCGTGCTGTGTAATTTACATATTTTTATTCTTGTTTTACAGTGCGTCCCTTCAACAGGAGCCTGCGTAATTGGCTCACAGGCTGCTCCATGCTGTCTTCCATCAGTTTGTACTCAACCGGAAACTGGAGCCGCGTATTGCAAGGGAGAAGGTGTTGCAGTAAGTCCGCGTCTAAAAATTTAATATACATTCTACAGTAGAATAACTTATAATATTTTTCAATTATGCTTTATTTATACTTATCAATATGTTTAATCTAATTCAATTTTACAGTGCATCCCGACGGGAAATAATTGTGTCGCTAACGCATATCCCTATTGCTGTCCTCAACAAACGTGCCAAGGAGGAGTTTGCAAACGTTGAATTCTGGTGTTATAAATGTTATAATACACAATATCTGCAAAATTACACAAAATTTATCAAACAATACGTATTTATTATATGGAATATGAAAATCAGACAATAAAATAACTGTAATCATGCCTAATTCATTTTTATTTTCTGAATTACGTCGTAGTTTTTATTTAAAATACAGTATAAGCTTTAATCCTCATTGTCTTTTAGTGCAGGTACCAGGTTATAAAATGTTTCAATGTTACATATTTTAAATGAATCCATTTCTTTACTTTATTCCAACCTTCATTGAAATTGTAAAAGGTCTGAATTCAAACCTCGTCAAAATATTTTCGCACCACTAGATCCGCAATGAAAGCTTTATTTTTGTAAATCATATAATATCATTGTACGATTCTCGGAAGTATGGCCTAGTGGGGTTTCAAACATTTCGGGCCACCCTGTACATGGAAGTACAAAGAAAAGGTGTGCATCCAATTGTGTAATATATTGCTGCGTCACTGGTTAATTTGCCTCTGGGCATGCACTACGCATGTGGCTCCCTCCCGGTCGCCTTAGTACATACGATAACCAAGGCAAGAGATGTGTAGCACGAAATTTGGCTCTGGCTCAGCCAATGAGTGTACAGAGTTTCCAAACCAATGGGAGAACAGAGTTTCCTAGCCAATAAATGATCCCATAACCCTTCCAGGTGTTGAGCATGAGTGGAAGCTGGTAGGGAAGAGTCAAACGCCCAAACACACACACACACATACCAACATCCAACTCCATGTCAAATAGGTAGTGGTTCTGTGACATCTGTAGAGTTGTTAATTGCTGAACCCTGACCTCGCTCAACAGCAACCAGCTTTGTCTCAAAGTGTGTTATGAGACGTAAGTGCAAGTGTTCAGTTGCAAAAGTATGAAATCGTGTTAAATCAGTGGGCATAATGCCAAGTACTTGCTACATATGTAAAAATAGCAGTCCATCATCTTCTTATTTTAAATTCCCGGAAGATGCGGAACGTAAGCAGGGATGGTGCCGTTTATTGTGTATTGACGTACGTGATATCTACTGGAAGGCTTTTGTTTGTGACAAGCACTTTAAAAATACACAATTTAAAAACAAGCACCGATTATATCTGAAACACGATGCTCTTCCAACTCAAGTGTCACCTGGTCATGTTCATTGTGTTAATATTAAGCCAGTGCCTCCATTCGCTACTTCCGGTCATCCGGACAGGCTCAGCGCAGCTGTGAGTGAGCTCTCACCTGTTCCAGGTATCTCACTACTCAATTCCGGTCATTGTGCTCAGAATAACAAGCACAACGACACGCAACATACAAAAGTAAGTCTGATACATGTCAATTACGTAATAAAATACCATTTGTAAGACAAATCTTAGCCATGCTAACATTGTGAATCGTTTATTGTTTTTTTAGTTCATAAATATTCGTCCCAGTCCAACACGAAGCGTAACTCATGATCTCGCAAACCGAATTCCCGAAGCTGGTCATTATGTTCCATTAGGTGACGCTGTGAGTGAGCTCTCACCTGTTCCAGGTTCTTCGCCACTCATTTCCGGTCATGGTACTCAGAATGACAAGTCTCGTAACAAACAACAACCAAGAGTAAGTGGAATTTATGGCTATTACGTATTGAAATACCACTTGTTAGCTAAATATAGCCCAATTTAACATTGTGATTCATTTTTTTTGCTTCAGTTCACAGCTATTCGTACCCGTGTCACAAAAAGTGAATCACAACATCTGTCACACTCAAATCTCAACTTTGGTCATAATGTTCAAGTCAGCGCAGCTGTGAGTGAGCTATCACCTGTTCCAGGTCCCTCGCCACTCACTTCCGGTAATGGTGCTCAGAATGACAAGTCTCATAACACGCAACCACCAAAAGTAAGTGAAATATATGGCTATTGCGTATTAAAATACTACTTGTTAGACAAACATAGCCCAATTTAACATTGTGATTCATTGGTTGTTGTTTTAGTGCATAACTATCCGTCCCCGTGCAACATCAAGTGAAACTCATCATCTCTCGCCGTCAATTCTCAACTCTGGTCATAATGTTCAAGTCAGCGCAGCTGTGAGTGAGCTCTCGCCTGTTCCAGGACCCTCGCCACTCAATCCCGTTCATGGTGCTCAGAATAACAAGCAAAACTACACACAACAAAAAAAGGTAAGTGTAATCCATAGCTATTCCGTATTGAAATATCATTTGTGTGACAAGAAGGAGCCAAATTAACATTGTAAATCATTTATCATCGTTGTTTTAGTGCATAAGTATCTGTCCCCGTGCAACATCACGTGAACCACAAGATCCCTTACAGTCACTTCTAAACTCTGGTCATAATGTTCAAGTCAGCGCAGCTGTGAGTGAGCTCTCACCTGTACCTGTACCCTCGCCACTCAATCCCGGTCATACTCCTCAGACAGACAATTCCAGTACGACATCGAAGAGAAAGGTATATGCAAGAATAAATTAATTAGGTCAATATCATGTTTGACCTGTAATGACCATGCTAATCCGCACCTGTCATTATATTTTTTTAGCCTATTCCGATCTCGTTCTCGCCCATCAAAAGAGCTAATCAAAAACTGATGGCCTCGAGTCTTAGTTCTGGTCATTCATATTTTGTTGGCGTAAATACGATTGAGCAATCACTCAAGATATATCCATCGCCACCGATTTCCAGTCATGGTCCTGAGATACATGTATCCGGCGCAGCGTCAACAGCCTGGGCCAATGAAATTGCTCTGACGAACTCGAATTCTACTTCTGGTGACTCCATTCAAGTCGGCAGTAATATGAGTGAGCTCTCACCTGTTCTAAGTATCTCGCCTCTCATATCCGGACTAACTTCACAGACATGCCAAATCAAAAAGTCAGCTCGTCCAACTCAGACACCTCGCAGGACTGTTCCGACAGCGGCCAGACACGTAGGTGATATATACATGGTCTGCATAACTAAATATACATGTTGATGCACGACAGCCCAGCTTACCTAGATTATTTTTTTTATTTCAGTTTCTCACGCTACTGCAATCAACTACATCAAATGAAAGGTCAAATTTTTCGCGTGCACTCAAGCGTTGTGGTAATCGTCAACATATTCGTGCAGCTGTAAGTGAGCTCTCGCCAGTTTTGGAAAACTCGCCACTTACGATAAGTACTCCAGTCAGTACTCCATCACCATTACTGAGGAATTTTCAACTCCGGACGAATCCCAAGAATATGAAGCGTACGAGATATACAAACAATGCAACTAATACTCCTTCCCCAAGCACGCCCTCCCCGGAAAGACGTCTTAAGAAGAAATTGACGATCGCTAGGCTCTGTAACAATAGATTGCGAACCCGCAATCGAAGATTATGCCGTCGCCTTGATCTAACTCCTCACCAAACTAGTGAAGAAATACTGCGAGGCATGTTCGGCACCGATACGCCTTTCGTTGAGCTGCTTCTTCAACAACTTAAACGAATTGGTTGTGAAAAGAACAAACCATATGACGATTTGGACAAAAGCATGGCCTTCACATTACACTACAAATGTGGAAGTAGAGGATATGCGTTTCTGCGTCAGCAAGGGTGGATGTTGCCGGATGTACGGAGCATCCAGAATTGGCTTAAAAACTTGGATATTGGACCAGGCATTAACGAAAAAATTCTCCAGTGCATACGCCAGCGTGCCGATTCATTCAATCTACAGGAAAAACAATGCATCTTGATGTGGGACGAGATGCGTATCAAGAAACATTTAGAATACCTTCGCCACAACGACACTATTGCTGGGATAATTGATTGTGGAGCTGGTATCCGCGGCATGGTCCCGGCATCGGAAGCACTTGTTTTCTTGGTGAAAGGCCTGACGACGAACTGGTCATTCACAGTTTCCTACTATTTCAGTGACGGAGCTACGGAATCAGTCGAAATCAATGAGTTTTTGTGGGACGCTATGTCGGCACTCCATAAGCAAGGGTTACAAGTGAGAGTTTGCATGTCAGATATGAGCTTCACGAATCAAGGCCTGTTTCGACACAACGAAATATCAAAGGAAAAGCCTTACGTTGAAGTTTCAGGTGTGAGATTGTACTTCATGCACGACCCCTGCCATCTGATCAAGCTGATTCGCACTCATATTCAGAAACATGGCTTTACTTACAACAGTGGGATGACTGCTGATTGGAGTGTTCTTGAGGAATTTTTCAAGCTCGATCAAGAAACAGAAAACCGCTTGGCACCCAAACTACAGAAGAAGCATTTCGAACTTACTGACATCACCCGCATGAAGGTCAAACTCGCAACTCAACTACTTAGCAATTCTGTTGCTGTAGGAATCAGAACTATGGTAGCCCTTGGGAAAATGAACGTGAGTGCCCTACAAACTGCAACTTTCATCAAAAAGTGTAATGACTTGTTCGACTTTATGAACATATCCTCCCGTAAAGACGCTAATCCGCTAAAGTCCGGTAAAAATGTGTTCATGAACATGAGGAAGGTGCGTGAATGGAAATCGTGGATCGCAACATGGCGCTGCAAAGATAACAAAAAACTGCCGGATTGCGTGCATGGAACTATACTAACACTAGAAGCCTATCACTTGTTGCTGACCGACCTGCAAAAGGAGGGATTTCATTACGTCCTAACAAGAAAAATTCAACAGGACAGCCTTGAGCACTATTTCAGCCATCAACGCTTCTCAAATGGCTATAATACGAACCCGACTACTCAAGAATTCTCTAGGAATTTCAAAATACTATTCTTGACTAGATTGCTTCGGAATGTTACTACTGGAAACTGTGAACCAAATGCTGACACCGTAATTACAAATTTGTTATATTCACAGTTGTTCAATTCCTTGACAGATTCAAGTGCGCTGTTGCCTTGTGAAAGACAAGAGCTCTTGCCACTGAAACTGTCCGAAGACAAAGAAAACGAAGTGAATCAACCGGCAACGTCCTACAAACAACTTAGAGACCTGCTAAAACTGGGCATCAAGAAACCACTGGGAGAAAAAGATTCAAACGTAGCAGTATATGTGGGCGGATGGGCGGCTGGAAAAGAAGTAAAAAAATCGAAGTGCCAGACATGTACGGAGTCCATTTTTGAGAAGACTGACACTTCAGCCTGCTTTGTTGCCAGCGAAACCTTCAACAGACAAAAAAGTTATATTGGAGACGAAGCCTTTGAATCCGCTCTTGGAAATGGCTCATGGCAACGTCTCAATGAAGAATCAAGGAAGGTATTTGAAGCTCTCAATGTTTCTTTTCGAGAAGGATTGGACAATTCAACAACAATAAATGGAACCAATGTTGTAAGCAACTTGTACAACGAAATAATAGGGAACTCTATGATTTCTAAATGGGTTAACGGGACCGTAGTAGGTGAGTGCAACACTCACCGCGCTAACATGCTAAAAAAAGTTATTGTTGCCAAAATACACCTTCTCGTTAGAGATCGAAATAGTTCTTTCCGGGTTCAGAAGAGTACGTCCACTAAATTAGGTCAATTAAGAAATCAATAAAAATGATGACAATTCTGATACTGTTATGGTATGATGTAATAGGAACTTTATTTCAGATAATAAACAAAAGTCTACCAAAATTCATCTTGGTATGAATCAAAAGTAGATAAAACGAAATTATCGTCCATACGGTACGACGTTGACCTGTCATATATCCCATGGTCATTACACAACTTCTTGCATACATTGAATATATCAAGTGTTGCAACTGCGTCTTCTAACGCGTCATGAATTCCGGTCTGCAACTGGTTTCCGGGATAGTATTGATCATAAATAGTTTTGAGTTTGTGAACAGAAATGGCGTCCCTCTTGAATATTGTTGTTAGTTCGAACCATTGGTCGATAAAGTCTCCGGGGCTTAGTCCCATAGAAGAAAAATCAGCTGCTCCGGTATGTGTGACAATGAGATGTCCTTCTATTGCCTCCAACAATTGTTGCCGTACTTTTTCTAAAGAGTCACCATTCGCTAGTGAATCACGCTTGAACCCGGTCAGTTTAATTGTATGAGGGTTGACCAGAAAAGTATCCTTCTCGTGTTTGATCCGAAACGCAAGTCTCCGACCGTCCTGAAAGGCTAAGCCCACAGTTGCCGCTGATTGACGGAAATGTAATTTTAATCCTTGATTGGAGATAAATCTCACGTGGCCTTGCCGTGATACCTCGACCTTGATATCAGTCGGAGAACCGAGTGGCACGGAAACCATCTCGCAGTCAAATCCCACAATTTTCTCACCGAAATGTGAAAACCAAGGTTCCCGACGGGGTGCTGGTGGTGAGAGCTCCTTAGAAGAAGGGTGTCCTCCCAAGGGCAAGACCGCACCAGCCCCACCACCAGGTTCCTTTCCTTTGAATACTTTTCTCCTGCGATGACGCACCATCGTAGTAATGGAGTTCTTGAGTTCCTCCTCGGGAAAACACTCCAAAATTCGACGAAAAATTTCGCGTCGGGTACTTGCAGTGCCCTGGGAAGCGTGCGTGTACACGATTTCCTGCAATTTACATTAAATAATATGTTAGACTGAACGAAGTAGTAAATTATTAACTAAGCTTGAATTTTAATTAGATAAGATATAATGCGTAATATGAACTTACTAATGCTTCGTTGATGTCCATTGTGGGCAAATTTTTTTAAGGACGTGTTACTGGCTTCGGGACTGAGGACGAACCGAACACACTTCTACGGGGAATACAAAATTGAAAAATTAAGGTTTAAAATTAATTACGGTTAAAATTAATTAAAATTATCAGTTGTCAGTGATCGGAGCAGAAATATTGGACAGGTGACACCTAGTACTCCGTCATTCATGGTGGTCATTTATTAATTGACATTCGTTCAGAGAAGCTACGAACCAAACTACAACGAATTTATCCCGTCGTCACCCGACGTCCCGTCGTGTCGTTTATTTTGTAGTTTAGAATTTCCACTCACATTCTTTTACCGTTCAGTACACCTTTCACCCCATATTTTCACTGATTTTTCGTACTTGTATTCGTCATTTGTCGTTTCGTAACTTCTAACCTAACTTACAACTTAAGCATTCATGTATGACGTAGCACACGACGTAGGTACACGTACAACGTATGGCGTAAGTAAACAAGTAAGACTTGTTTACGTATTTTGTATTGAATGATAATGATTGTTTCTCGTAGTACTAGGTGTCACCTGTCTAATATTTCTGCTCCGATCACTGACAACTGATAAACGAGGAAGGAGCTCAAATGTCAAAAATCCAAACACAAACAACAACAATGAACGGTAACGTATAGATGAAAGGAAAGCCAAAAGCAAAAAAGAGAAGAGATCAATTTCTGATTGCCGATATTTTGGTTTGGATTTGGACTGGAATTGAATGCAAACTTGACTCGACCGCGACACCATATTTTGTTGGTTGTCAGATTAAGTTATTCAGGTTCGGTTAGGTTTAAAAAGCTTTTATAGGAAAACCTAACCTAACGAATACAATCAATCATACAGCATACAATTTAGTATTTAGATTCTCCATGGAGAGCATGGAGTATATACCGTGGCTGCGTACACTACACTAGTATTATATAGTAATATACAGTGGGTCGGTGGGACGTTTTACTTAGAAAATTTCTCAACAGGTCACTTGGTATAATGCAACCCTGATAATGTAATAATAATAATAATACACAAAGTCCATACCTCTCTGGTTGTCTGTGTGGACTGGTGACGAGGTGCTGTCGGCGAGCCAGAGGACGAGTACCTGGCGGTGAACGATGTAGACGGTGACAGGAAATGAGTGACCGGATACCTCGAACAGGTGGTGAGAGCACAACACTGTGCTGGCGGCGGAAACCGTTGTCGGCGACTTGTGGAGAAAAAAATAGCGGCGCAAACGGGAAACAACGGGTGCGGGTGCAAGAAACTAGTGCAGCAGTAGTGATGGAATGGATTAGGTTTGAATTTGAACTTTTGGACTCGGCTGAGAAAGAGCGAGACTGAGCAGACTCGAGTTTGATGAAGGAAAATGCGTAGAGTTAGGGGGAGGAGACACTGATACACACTACTGGCTTCTGTTTTCACTTCTATTAGGAAAACGGCCGTGGCCGTTTTTGGAATCACGTTTTCCATGCAGTTTAATGAAGTGACAACACCCACCAACAACTCAAACCTAAACCTAACAATGAGCATATAAGGTGTTTTTTTAAAAAAAAGTTTCTGTATCATAAAAAATTAATCACATTGAGATTTTTACAAAAAATTGTATCGGAGTTTTAAAAAATCTGTGATTCACGAATAACCTCAAAATCTGTATTTTGAGTGGTTTGTGGGTACTTTGGTCACTTCTTAATTGTAGCTGTAATATGGCATATATTTTCAGAATAGGTATTTAATGATTGGTTCAGTGAGGCCAGTTTTAGTGGCTCCGACAATGATCTATTTTATTGTTGATTAATCACGATAGTTAATCATGATCTATTGATAGATCAGTATAATTATTCAAGATTTCTTGTTGATTAATCAGCAAAATTATTCAAAATGTATTTTCGATTAATCGATTAATGATATGAAATTTACCGTAAGTAGGACAGGTCAATGTAAAGGCTTGTCATATAGTGCCTCCACCTGTATACCGTCGTCAGTTCAAGTTATAATAACCAAATACTTGTCAAAAGTTTTCGATGTTGACGCATTTACGGTAAATCTCCCAGTTAGGTTAATTCTACCCATTAAAACTATTGGGTATTTCTTCCTTGACTAATCTACGGTAAATTTCCCAATCGTTGCACATCGTTATACTTGTCAGTTTATTGAAATTGCTGCACAGGCTATTTTTATCCTGTTAACTAAACTAGTGGAAATGACTTTTCGTACGCTAAAGTCCCAGTTTTTAACCTAAACATAAGGATTAACTTTCACAAATGGTACTCTCTCGCACGTCTTGGTCTTGTTCTAAATGGTCAACTAAAGAAATGGTGTGAGAGTAACATGTGAAAAAATTAAAAAATATAATACAGATCTTCTGATATCTGTATAAGCCACGGTTGAGCGCCTTGTCCAACTTCCAGACTGTCCTCACGCTACCTATAACATTAAGGCCGCGTGAGGCATTTTTAGGCCCTGCCCATGCCCCTTACTGGTCTCGTAAGACCTAACCCGCCGGGAGTTAAGTGCGGAGTGGCCATAAATAGTCCAGGTAAGCTACATCTGTGGAACAGTCAGTCCCCGTCTAACCGACGCTCATAATAACATCAAGCGACTGCGAGCTTGAGCATCATAGCCAGCTGTTGCTAGGCTAAGACAGATGTTTAGCAATACCCGGCCTCATTAGCCACAGAAAAAGTTTTTGGGGTGTTGGATTGGGTGACAGACTCACCATAATGACTTTGAAGGGTAAAACTATAAGAAGTCAACTTGTGTCTGTTCACCCGTTGCCAACGAAATTGGGACCAGAATCCCAACTCCATGGACTCCGGAATTGACCAGCAGTAGGTCAAGCCTTTGTCCATACCGGGTTTCTGGGCCCCGGTTCCTCGGATCAAGACTTGACAACCCACGGCGGACTGTATAAGCGCCAAGTCTTATCCACCCTTCTCCTCGGATCAAGGACTCGACACCCACAGTAAATGTATAAGTACCAAGTCCTTATCCACCCTCGGATCAAGTTCATGACACCATTACCACCCACGGCAATGTCCAATCGTAAAGTCAATCCCTTATCCACGATCAAGGACTTGACACCCACAGTAAATGTATAAGTGCCAAGTCCAGATCACCCACGGACCAAAGGCCCTTAACTAGCAGTAAGTCAGGTTCCTTTGTCCACTGGGGTTATCACACCGGTCCAGAAACCCGGCATGGCCCCAGTTCCTCGGATCAAGGAATTGATGAACCCACAGCGAACTGTATAAGCCATCAAAACCTCATCCACTGGGTTATTCTGGCCCCAGTATCAGTGGCAGATACACCATTGGAGACTAAAGTAAATCAGTCAACTTGTTTGTCTGCCACCAGCTTTATGGATTTAGTTGAGTGAGCGGCCAACCGTAATCCAACCAAAGGACTTGAAACAGGTCCCACCTGTCAATCCTTTAACCTATGACCATATATGGATCGGGCCCCCAGCCACAAGCCGTAATCCTGGCCTCCCACAATGGATTTAGTTGAGTAGCGGCCAACCGTAATCCAACCAAAGGACTTGAAACAGGTCCCACCTGTCAATCCTTTAACCTATGACCATATATGG
>JAQFYT010002493.1:0-12775 GCA_034694925.1 Ceratophysella denticulata
GCAGACTCACATCCCAAGGAGCTGGACTCGGAGGAGAAAGATAATCGAGACTGAGCAGACTCGAGTAAATGTGTAGGCTTAGGACGAGGAAACAGTGCTACACACTACTGGCTGGTCTGTTCGCTTCTATTAAGGAAACGGCCGTGGCCGTTTTTGGAATTAATTTTTCTATGAGTAGGATAAAATAAGATAACATAAGAACAAAATATTTAATTTACTCATCTCTATTTTCTAAGCCTTGGAATGGTGATTCAGGATGGACTAACAATCCAGTTGCGATATCCTTCCGGCAATTAATTCTGCGCTCCAAAATTCCATATCTTGAGTTTTCTGCTGAATTTCTGTGTAACACTCCGAACAAGCCTTCCCCCCTAATGCCGAGTCTAGTTATCTACGAGTTGAACGCGGAACCGGATAACATAAACCAATATATGCTTCAGACCGGGTTGTAATAATTGTAATTGATTTATTCAATTTCCTTGGATCAAATGAGTAATTAGTCAAAAGTAAAATCAACAGGGTCAAAAGGTCCTGACTGGTTTTAGCACTAAATTCTGTTATTTGTCATGCGGGCAGTGCAGTGGTCAATCTACCTGCCACTTTTTTCCACAATTCGTATCCAAATGGAACTGAGTCTTTTAAAAACTGCGAGAATAACTCTAGCCCCAGCTGCCCAGATAACTCTGCTCACCCATCCAGCGCCGCGGCCCAACTTGTACATTGTGTCACTATAACTACAGGCTTACTCCGATCCCAACTTCTATTGTGTCACCTGCTGCTCGGAGTCGGAGTTGAATGTAATCATTCCGTTCTGGTCACGCGGTGTATTAAAAAAAAAGTCGAACGACTTCGACTCGTCCAAACGAGAAAAAAGTTTGATCGCGCCAAGATTTGGCGAGAAACCAAGAAAGAAACTTCGCCCGTAGGCGAATCAGGTCTGAAACTAAAAGTTGTAAGTATTCCAAATTGGAACTTTCATATAGTCACTACAACTGCTTTAGCAGTCTTTGGTTGAACGAATGTCAGATTTTCTGCTTTTATAATAAATTCCATTAATTTTCCACCGTGTGGTTCAATCGTCGAATTGATCATTATTCTAATGAATTATAACTGTTAATTGTAAACGAAAGCCTAAAATAGGCCAATTTAAAAGTTTGAAACTATATAATTTAAAAGTATAGAATTCGTGTTCTCTTTCCTGTTGGCCGTCGAAGAAGAATATTACTGGCGCATTTGTGGCCTGAGTAGTACTACGAAAATCAAAATCGTACATGTAACTCAGGAGTTCACCATGTCACCCTTTCGTTAACTACCTTATATTAGACGAGAAGAAGTCCGTTCTTTAAACCTCAGGAATGTCTTCATTTACCGCGTGCTTGCTTTTCCCAGAAACGATGAAATGTCTGAGAACTCGATCAATGGAGGGAATCCAGCTATTGCGGGACACAACGCTGAAATCGATGAGATTCTGGTGGAATTGAAGGTACGGTTCAAGGGAATCATTTTTCAAAGGTAAATAGAATATTTAGCCACGTATGAAAAACTGGACATTCCTAAAAATTAGCTACACTAAGTAACGTACAGGGTTGGTTCAATTGATAACTTCTGGTATTTACCAGTTCTGGAAGTACTGACAGCGTAATCAGTACATGGAGTATTTAATTAAGGAAGAAAATAGCGCTGTTCCTGAACCCCTGTCTTTCGCATCTAACAAATTATTTATATTTATATTTATTATTTATATTTATATTTTCATTGATGTACTCTGTCCTAGCTTATCCGCTTCTCTTTTGGTGTGCTTAGCGGAATATCTCTTTCATAGATTTAGGGAATTTAAGTTTTGTCAGCGTTTTAAATACGGTTGTGGCAAAACAAATAACTCAAATAATAATAGTTTTAGAGTACTTAATACAAGTACAAGTAGAATAGTCAAATGACGTATTCACACATGTTTCCACGTATGGACACGTTTGATGTTAAATATACTCTTATTTTACTAACTACGGTTATATGAGCTGGTAATAACTAGATTTCATATTGACAATGGTATTGAATGGTTGTAACCCGACTACGTGGTCTGAAAAAAAATACTAGGTGGTATTATAGTTAACTCTAGGTAAACTATACCGCATAGAGACCGGAGTCACACTATTGAATTCCCTATTGCTATTGCCGAGAACTTGTGATCAACTTTGACCCCATTTTGACAGTGAAGAAAGGTTTCAATAGTTTAGCTCATACGCGTCCCATATCTTTACTTTTACGAAAGCTTTGCATTGGCACTCCTAAACCTTTAGGTGAAATTCCCCAAGGTGGGTTGTCAACTCTGTAGCCAAAATGGTCAAGTCATTAGGTACAGGGTACGGGGTGACAAGAAGTGTTTTGCCACCTTCTACGTAATCGTAATACTTCCAAATATCGTACATTGACATAGGTTATACCAAATTTAAACAAATTTAATTCCGGATCTATTGAAGTAATAATATTTGGCATTTTCTAACAAACGGCCGCTGCACAGCGGCCAATTTTTGTGAAACTTGAATAAAATAGTAACTAGCTAACCCATGATAGTAAATTCACTCAACCTTTAACCCTTTAACTTTAATAATGAGGCCATATTCTTTAATTGATAAGAATTATTCTTATCAATGTACATTTCAAATCCAATTCCTCCAATGATGACCTCGCCAAAAGTAGATAGAGATATGAATTATAAGTCCTCACAAAAGATTATGGGCTTATTTTACCGCACCTTCAAATAATTATTCCTTACTAGCGGTCACACAATCGGTGCGTGGGGAAAATATAATGTGAAGAGAGATTTGAGCACCTATAAATCGATAGATTTAATTTTTATCCTCCCAGCATGACAGTTTTGTGTGCTTAACAACTAGTTTGACAATGACTGATAATGATATTGTTCATAAATAGATTAACAATATCGATAACAGACACCGACTAAAAGTTCCCGGTAAATGAATAATTTAATTTATATGTAGCTGATTTGAACTCGTCAGAAGTTTCATTAATGATCTAAGAAGTGTGTTTAACTCAGTATCCCAAGCTTACAAGTAAATTGAATTGTGTTGGATATCGATAAAATCAACCATGGTCTCCACAGGAATTCGTAACTTCCCAACGGAGGATTTGAACAACAATTACGTTGACGGCAGTTTCTTGGATGCTCTTGCTAGCATTTTCTTAGTGAGCCGAAAAGCTACTTGTGCTGCAGTAATGGTGAGTGATAAGAAACTCAAGACACCTACCAGTAATTTGGCAATGTTGCTGGCTTACAACAAGGCTGTTCTCAAAGACCGTTGTGCAGATATATTATTTGATAAATCGATTACGAATATTCGGAATATGGTGCTTCAACAATCTGATAAAAGGCGTCCCCTGGTTTTACTTGAAGTTGTCGGTTCATTGATCAACTCTAAAGTCGATTTGAATTTTTTAGAATGTGATAAAATCAAGGCAATACAGTATTTTCACATTCTTTACAATCCACGCTGGTTCAAATGGATACAACCGAAGTCGTCACATTCTCAGCAACAGCTGATTGAACTTTTGGAGCTGGTGGCTCATTGTACTGAAGCTCGAAATGGTCAGCCAATTAACCTCATTCACGAATTCCGCGATGAAAGAATACGTTTGATGCAGAATTTGAATAGGACGCAAATATTCAATACGGAGAATGTTGACCGTTTTTTGCAAATGTACACAACGTTACTAAATATTCTTATTGCGTTCAACAATAAAAATCAAAACCGCACATACAAATCAGCCTTATACGACTTTATTCGCCCAATGCACGACGTTCGAAAGCTTTTGAAGGCATTACGGATTAAGGGTAAGTCTACCATCTCCGTAAGCATAGTTGGAGCTGACACAGTTCGTAAGAAAGGAAACAATGACGAACATGCGGAAATGAAAATCCTGGGGTTTCTCTCCAGAAAGATTGGGACATTGGAGATTTAGAATGCTCGTATATCGGAGTGTCGATGTTGTGCTGCAGCTTATGCGAATTTATAATTCGTAACTTTGGACTAAAATGTCGCGGCAATCACATTAACCACTGTCTCGAGGATTCGAGGGATTCCTATGGAAATTGGACAATTCCAGCTTTTCTGAGTCAGGAAAAAATCAATCAACGTGAAGTAGAGAAGAATAAATGGGAATACATTCGTAAAGAAATAGAAGACTACAAGCAAAGTATTCCACGCAAAGAGAAAATTGATTTCCCCACAAATATCTGTACTCGCAATGGTAAGCTAGTTTTGCAGAAAAACAGGAATATGTCTCAAGATGATGACGAAGATGAGAAGGCAGAAGACTTCAACTCCAAATCACTTTCGCACCGATTTTTATAATAGTAGGTATTCCACACTAGTGTTAGCGGGACGGCACGGACGAAAATCTGCATCGAAGACACATCCGTCACGTTCCATATTATAAATCAATACAATATGTATTGTATTGTATTATATTGTATAAACTAAAAATTAATTTAAAAAGTAAAATTTAATTGATCCACAATTGTTTAATAAATAGCTAGCTAGTTGATTCGCATCTGTGTACGATGTATGACGCATGTAAATAAAAGTAATTCATATACCGCAATACAGTGATTAAAGTGTCAGGTACACCCCTCTTAGTTTTGAGGTGGCAACGACAAAAAATTCAAATTATACAGGGCGTTGCGTCTTTCAGCATACGTCATTTATGCAATAAACTAATACAAAACGATTTCACGTTGGCGATTATAGCGACACACCTAGTATTTCTTGACAAGCTTACTCCAAACGTAAACAAGGGTATAACCGACTTTTTGGACACTCGGTGCAACAGCGAGAAGGCTGGGGTGATCCAGGTGTCCGTTATTCAATGTGTTATTACGTCGTTGCTGGCGTTTCGTGAGAGCTATACGTATAAAATGGCTTGGAGCTGTAGACTGACGAATAAGATAAGACAGAGCAGGCGAAGGCAGTCAGCACTGCATTCTTAGCTGCTCCTTACATGGATATGAGCTGATTGAATTTGTATGTTGCAATAAAACGTTCGGAGGATGCAATAATTCATCATCTTTAGTGTTAACGGTACTTATACGTATCGTGGCTTGGCACGATAGGCATAGTTGAACTGACCATGACAAATGCGTTAAGCGCGCTGAACTTTTGTATGTAGATAGTGCGCGAGACGACGTTAATACTCTACCTATTTATAGAATTTTTTATGCTAATCAAGGTGTAAAAATGAATGTAATATTCATACTCTGAGCTTTAATTTTCGCAGTATTGTCGATTGTCGGACTATCATAATCCCCCGACGTCCCAGAACAATGAGAACGCTGTGCGTCAAGAGTCACGAGCGCAGTTATTGATACTGCCATTTATGCAAAATCCGCTTAATTCCACAATTTTCCAACCACTCGACTCACACTCAGAAAAAAGTTACGTGTCGCCACTTCATTGGGTTTCCTCGCTGCCTCACTGATATTTTGACCATATTGTGGATGAATTTTTTTATTACCTAAAGCGTCAATAAATCAATTATCATGTAATTCTTTTATCTACTAATTTTGTTGGAAGTGTAAATAATTGATTCGTTTACCGTCAGTTTCTACCTTATAACGAACAAACGTTTTTATCAGCCGCATGACAAATGAGATGAATCGGACAGAATTCGGATGAAAGTTAATCTCACGTTTTTATTTGCACTTAAACTGACAAAGCTATATTTTTACTAATCAATTATTTATGTGAAACATCCCATTGACTCGTGTAAAGAATACAGTTTAAAACCACCGTACGACGGCGATTCGGAAGCAGTAAATATTCTCAATCACACATCGTACTTTTCGAATTGGAGAGCAGTAATTAATTCGTACTATTTGTTCGGTTAACCTTTAACTATTAATTTTAGTACAAATTAATTCGAAAGGCAGTATGGGTTTTCATCCAATGTCGAAGGACTCTCTGAAAAAAGAACTGCTCGAATTACTTCGAAATACAACGTATGTAGTAGGCAGAGAATTTAAATTGAATTCGATTAGTTTACCAAATCAAAATATTGAACAAGAGGCATTTCTTAATCATTTATGTGGAGTGTGGATTAATTTCCCTACAGTCAAGTTCGGTAGATCAGTGCAGCACTGGGAAATTATCGCAATTTCCACGTTTGCGCAGCTCCTCAAATTGGGTTCGGGGTCTACACGAAAACAGGTAATTGATATGAGAATTGAGACTAATAACTAGCAATATTTAACACTGTAAATCTGTTATTATCTAACTGGAGTAATTCACCACATGATGTTTGACATGACTGAAGGCTAATCAATTGAATATGTTTTGCAGATATGATTTAGTTACGTTATTTAGTTAATATTAGATATTCAACGCAGTCCTGAATTGAGTTGTTCAGGTCATGAAAAACATTGTTATTGATGATGACCCTTTTGTTGAAGTTTCAAAGTTCAGATAGGATTGTTGATGTGGTATTGGTACTAGCCTTAGGCTAGTACCAATTATTCAACAATTGTTAAAGGCTTTCATTATACCTTTGTTTGGGGTTTAATCGTACCCATATGTACCTATTATTATTTCATCTTGGTAACTCTGCAATCATGCAAATCTGCGTTTTTCGTTAGTTAGGTTTGGTAAGAATACAGCACACCTAGAACAGATTAGCCCATCTTGCTTCCTTGCCCGTCATACTCGAATGCTGATACGTATCAAGACGAGTAGGAGACGGCAAAAAGGATTTTCTTTTTTGTTAGTTATAAAAAAAATTCTATACTATGTATTACTAATAAACCTGAATCCTTAGGTTTCACTTGATGATCAACTGGTGAAGGATGGATTCGGCTACAGTCTCTTCTACTATGTAACACTCTTTAGTTCAGATCAAGACCTTCTGAAACGAGTCATTCCAAATATGCTTTTGGTTGGGTACGACCAGTTTCTTTCATGTTCTCAGCATGAAACTCCATTATCAGCGGCCGTTATGAGAAAAAACTACGTCGTGCTCGACCAATTCCTTCCATTCAAAAAAGAGAACAGAACTGAAGATGTATATTGGAAAAGACTAGCCCAGAATCTTGCAAGAGAAATTGAACACTGGATGCGAGCTGGTTTGGACGAAGGAGCTCGCAATAACTGCTTTGAATATGCTCTTGACGTTTACGAAGACCTTGACCAGAATTTCGAAGACGTTGGAGAATTCTTGACACAAGTGGAGCTAAACTATGAGAATCCTCAGATTTTCGAGAAGCTCGATATGGCTACAAATGTTTCAGGAAGAATGAAGCCGAGAAATGTAAATCCGAAAAATATTCAAGTAAAGCCTATCTCTACTGATGGACATCAGGGTACCCAAATTGAGGCATGTCAACAACAAACCGACTATTTGACGAGGGGAACAAAGAAGAAGTTCCACAAACCGAAAAACTTAAGCAAAGGAGGGAGGCAACAGTCTAAACGTTCTAAATGCAAGGAATAGGGATATGATATGGTGTTATGCACTCTCTCTGCGGTTGAAGTAGGCATGCCTGCGGTTCTTGGGCTCAGGCTATTTCAAGATTAGGCTGTTTCAGTCACCTGCTTAAGGATATTCAAACATTTTGTTTTTATCCGAGTTCCGATCTGCAATTTTATACTATTTTGACTCAGATTAACATGCTACTAATAAAAATATTTATTTCTCTAAAACTGGATATTATTACCCTTGCCTGAATCGGCCCCCTCCACCAGCACAATGTCAACGACGAAAAAGCCAGAGCGTATCTGCACAGAAAAGCAAGGTGTCAGAATTTGTGGAATGTGCAATCCAACCTCCGGACATGCCCAGAAGTAATATGATATGGGACCTGAAATGGAGAGGAAACTAGCTCTATACGAAGATGATAGAAGGTATATGAGAGATAGAACACTATTTGTTTGAATCATACAGGCCTCTATCACCATATTTCAAATTGCAAGTATTACTAATAGTAGTCAATTGACAATATGACATAATACTTCTATTATCAAACCCTATGCTCATTGAAATTGTCATAATTGCCCGTAAAATTGAAAATGCACTCAATGCACATGTGTCCTGGTTCTGGGATTGCAAATGATTGCTGTACCTGCTAACAGAGCCATATTCTCATTATTTTCCTTAGTGTATATACTTTGTCAAATATTCCAGGCTACGCCGTCCGCTTCCGGCGGAATTTTTCGCTCTCCAAATGCCTCCCAACTCTTCACTGTTACATTTCCCCCGAAAATACATATAACCTTTTCCCAAACCTAGATGGAGTTCTGTTATATCTTATATCCTACTCAAATAAATACCGTATATGCCAATATGTAAAACAAATATGCAATTCAAATTAAATAGAAATAAATATATACTGTCATTGACAGTAATTAATAAAATCTTTAGTAAGTTTGTACGTGGCGCGTACATTCCACCACGTGCAACAATTAATAAATGAGTTATTATTTATTTGCCCTCAAGATCAACTGTGCCCTTATTTCTGCGAGTCTGAGCTTTTGAGGAAATCTCTCGTGCAATTAATAATAGAAAAACTACTATAAAATACCAGAAGGACGTTCGACTGGACAATATTGATACGAGTACATTGTAGACTTCAGCCTCGTGTACCTTTCAAGAATTGGACCAACTGTAACAAGATTAGAATCATAGGAAATAACTTAATCTAACAGAGTTTTACATGTAATTAGGCCATTTTACTAATAGCCATGAGAGTTGGTGCACGGGCTAGTTAACTATTAATTTCGTAGCCTTTCGTCGGTCAAGAAGTCAAGCTAGAAAATTGACAGTATTCGTATTTTTTTAAAATGCCTTCAGGTTTCCACCGGCTATAAATATTAAATTATTGCTGTTTGTGCTATCAAGCACCGGCGGATCAATTGCTTGATCGATAGATAAGAAATGAAAATTCTTAAGTAGAATTACACCTCGCGTGTCACCTTCTGCTGACAAATGACATTTAATATCATAAATATATTTATGAGTTCAGGGATACGTTAGTTCTCCAGTCCCGGAGTATAGGGCGCCTGATCCTGATTTCCTAAGACACAGTTCTAGATATAGAACTACTGCTCGCTCGGACAACTTGCTGAGATAGGTAGGTGCATTTCAAAATGAATTCTGTACTGAATTCTAAAGCATATTTGTTAGCAATTACAATAACCGCTATTCTTGAGATTCGTGTATTCGGCTTTGGTGTAACCAATTTAAACCCAGTTTTATCCGCCTTTGATGATTGTTTAATTGAACTGACATACTTTGACATCCAAGGCGAGAATTATCCCGTAAATAAACCTGTAAGAATTTACGAGGCTTGCCCTAGCAACAGAATCGGCGATGCATGTAGTATTGCTGAAAATGACACGTTGTCAGTTGTGAAATACACTAACCGAAGACTCTGTTTAGCTATTGTGTTAGTCTTTCCTAATCCTGAAAAAATGTTTGATGCAGCGGATAATTCCATGAAAAGACATTCATGGATCACCCGTAGTAAAGATGATTTCAAAAATCAAATATTCAGGAGCTATATGCGCAATGTATACACTATTTTCATAATAAAAAGAAACATAAGGGTATTTACAGTCAAAGATATACAAGCGAAATACAAGAAAACAATGGAACCAATTGTGCCGTTCACGATACCTGCATTTCTGTTCTCAATGGAATTATCATCGACAGAAATTAAATATCAGGTAATTGCACTGTTTCCACCTTGTACGTTTATTACGAAAAAACGAATTTTATTACCGAGCAAGAATCGAAGTTTTATCCACGAAGTATATCAAAATGGTCTCCGGCGGAGTTGCAAGGAATTACATGGAAGCTGGCTAGTATTTGAAAACGGAAATTATTACGAAGATCCCATTTTGCCGAAATCTTTGAAAGGTCTTGTATTCTGTGAACCACGACTTAAACCCCATATGACATATTTCGGAAACATGATAAATGGCAAGCGAGACGTTGGTCGTCAATATGAAAGCCCATTAGTGGCTTCATTCCTGTTCCAATCGTTTTTCAAAGACATTCTTGTTTTCGCTAATTCAGCGACTGTGCTTGGTAAAGTGTCGCCCCGTGAAGCTTATTTAGAATGCAGAAATTCAACGGAACCAGCAGAACCAGATACGTTTGAGGACTTTATTGGAATATTTTACAACTGGGTTGGAAGCAATGATGAGTCGTTTTCTTTGACAGAACTGATATTATTTTCTGAAACAACAAAATATGCATTTCTCACATGCGACTCAGTACCTGGTGCCATTTCCTTTCAAGGGTACATCAAACCATTCAAAGTGAAGCTCTGGATTAGCATAGCTTTATCCTTGCTGGTACTTTGGAGTATAGTTTCGTGTGCTCTCAAGTGCAATGGAATCAAGGATAATTTTGCTATTCTGTTGTACTCAATTTTAATTGAACAGGGCGTGAATATTTCACGGAAGTTGATGCAGGCCACAGCATTTTCATTTTTCCTGTGTCCATTCCTGCTCATGTCCATTGTAATAACGAATGGATACAAAGGACTCGTTATCACAGATCTAACTTCCCCTATTCAGTCAACAAAAATTTCAACGTTTCTTCAGGCGATAGGTCAAAATTTTAAGTTTTTTTCCGGATCTAATTCTGACGCAATTGCTGATTCTACATGGCGGATGGCGTATAATGAATGTACAAAAATCATGCCTGGCTCCTTGGAACAGATCGAAGCAAAGTGCACACGACAAATATTGCTTCGCTACTTTCAACTGGGAAGAGATCTTCTTGGAGCACTCTTATCTCGAAATGTACCAAAAACTGTTAAATCTTCCCCTGGAATTTCGCAGAAGAATAAACTGTACAAGAACATTATTACTAGCATCAAACTACCTTCGACGGGCTCAACAGTGGAAAATGAATTATTGAAGTGTCGGAATACGTTATTCGTGGGCAGTGTGAATCAGCGCGACAATATGTTTATCAGGTTGCAGGCTCACAATCATTTGGTGTACAAGGGCAAGGAGGAAATTAACATAAGGGACTTTGCTCAGGTCTTAATGTCCATTCAGTGGTTTAATTGGGACAATTCTGACATGGCGCGTAGAGTCGACTCGATTTCCAGTGCCGGCTTCAACCAGTTCTGGAAATCTTTTCAGAAATGGAGGACGGACATGTCACTTCAGCGCAGAGCATCGGCATATAATACAATAAGTTCGGGTCCTGTTCGGCTTTCGCTTTCTTCAAATGTCGTCGTGGTGTTCTGTGTTTTTCTTGCCGGATCACTGTTTGCAATTTTCGTGTTCGTTATTGAACAATATTCAAATCATATATGGAATGTGCTAACCAAATTGTACAGGTGTTCCCGATGTCAAAATGGAACAACAGAACTATGAATTGCTTAATATCAGTAAATACATCACATAGAAATCGCTTTGATTTTACCCAACAATTCAACTGGAATTAATTTTTGGATAATTTTCAAATGCGACGTGTTTGTTAAAAAATTATTTATCAAAAGTGTTTATATACTTTGTACTGGGATAATTTAATTCGAATCTATTATAAGTTTCCCATTAGAGTTACTTTTGGGAATTTAAAGCGGACTTAGCATGGGGATAATTCAACCTGCTGCACTTAAGCATTGCCCAAAAGTTTAGGAGACTAGTCCAAAAGGGCAATTGTAAACCACATTTAAATCCAAAAGACCAATTACAAAGGACCGGCTGCATTTAATATCGATATCTTTGTACCGGTAAAAATGTATATTTGGATAAATATTTGTTCAATGTGGCTAGTTCGTACAAGTATCAATTACTAGAAGCGATTAAACAACACCGTAACCAGCATTAATAGCAATTGTCTTCTCCAGTAATCATAGAATTCTGACAACTGGATAGGAAATAAACTTTGCTTGCAACGTCGAGCACAACAAGCGTTCTTTTCAGAACTGACCTTTCCTCTATGTCGGCCACTTTTTGAAGCAGTTTCGGACTCACAAGTACTCCGTTGAGCATATTCGTTGCTATTCCTTTCGGTCGTAAACTGTTCACATGAATGTTGTATTTTCCCATTTCAGTAGCGGATGGTCGAGTCAGAGTCAGCATTGTAACTGCTGCTTTGCTGCAAGAATATGTTGAGTACAATTCACCCGCTAAACGATCACCCTGTAACAAATATTCAGAGTGTCGTTTGAAATCTACCAAAGTAGGTATTGTTGTAAAATAAAAATAAAAATAATTAATTCCGGCCTAGCGGCAGCTTAGGACCCTGAGGAAGGATTAGCTTTTGGGTTGAGTTACCCCACGTTTTTTGTTTTGCGTGACTTTTCTATACATTTTTGTGAAAAGTAGTGGCTTCTAAGATTTTCACGTGCGCAAATATTTTTTTAACTTAGAGGCTGATTAACAACGTCATTCTCGTGTTTTGACTTTTTTAAAAACATTCTGAGAAAATATTGTCTTCTCCAGTTTTACTGGCGCATATGTTTACTTAGTTATTGAACATCGAGATTTTCTTTTCAAGATTTCCTTCTTGGCAGCGGTTTTTGAAAAAAGTATTGGCTTCCTGCAGTTTTAATTGCACAGCAGAATCGCGGACTAATCAATACTCATAAAATCCTAAGCAGTATATGTATGTATGTGGTACGATTATGATTGGTCAATTCTTGGAATTCAAATTTTTTTGATATTTTGAAGAATTTTCAACAAGTAAACAAACAGTAAACAACTACAGGGCGACAACGCGACGGGCCATGGTTGCCATGGCCACA